>VDFB02133898.1:0-26517 GCA_007258455.2 Sequoia sempervirens | reverse complement strand
CAAATTTGATAAATAAATATATAATATTTTTCTACACTTCATTATTTACACATTAGAATAAAATTTGCATTTTTTTATTATTTTGGTGCAAGTTATGCGATGTGCATGCTTGGTAATGTGATTTTCAGGATGCATCCACTTTGAAAAATCATAAAAAAATTACAAAAAAGATATACAACTTCTAGTACTCACTTTTAACTATATTTCTACCAACGGGTTTTTTAAAATATTAAATGCAACTAAAAAAATTGAGGGGTGCACACCAAACACTATGTTATGTTTTTCTAAAAAAATAGGAACACTTTTGTATGTGTGGATAATTTGATCTTCTTAATCTTATCTATTTTTGAAAAACTTTAGTAGTTTAGAAACTAGATTCAAAGTACAACCATTTTTGTTCTTTTGGTATCTTCAAATTTTGAGTGCATGATGTAGACACCCAAAATTGTTCATGTCATAACATTACCTAGTCATACATGACCTTGTAAGACATCATGCAATTATTTACCCTAGGTCATTACATTATCCCACTTATCCCATTTATTCCACTTAATCACCTTCTCGATTAATTAAATAAATCTCATTTATTTAATTAATTCCCCTTCATATGTCTCAAAATAATTCAAATTTAATATTTGAATTAATCCCTCACTTATTACCACATTACATGTGTCACATGACTACAACTCTTCACATGCACAAATAATTTAAATAATTTTATTATTTAAATTATGAGATTCTCACTCACATCCTATTTTTTGCCTCATTCATTGTGCTTCTAGGAATCTTTTCTCCCCAAAATAAATAAAAGAATCCCACTTATTCCCTCACATCCTAATTTTAGCTTTATGTCATAACCCACTGAATGTGCATAATAAGCACTAAAAACAACTTTTAATCCTAGCCATACACTTCACACAATTGACTTTTGTGAATGGAGATTTAAGACTTGCACAAATACAACAAATAATCATACAATTAGATCAATATGCAAGTTTAAATCCACATTCCCCATAGAATTCATTTAAAATACACAAAATAGGAAATAAAGGAAGAACACAACAAAGAAAGCTATTAAATCTTATTAAAGCAAGCAAACTCTCAATCCCATGGGGGAATTGGTGCCATTTTGATGTGGAAAATGGCCCATTCCCAATCCCTTGTAAGCTTGATGAGGATTTGTTGATGATTGAAGCTCCTTAATGAAATTTTGGCTAACCTAGCTATGATACCATAAAAACTATGAACACTTGATGAAATGGATGAAATTAGCTCTAAATATGAAGATAGTGATTTTGCAATGAAGTTGTGGATCCAAAACTCAAAGGAAAGCCTCTTATTTTTAGATGATAGTGTTGGAGAATGAGGCAAAAGGGATGAATGTGGGATCAAACACTAACCAATGACCAAGTGCCACTTGTCAACATGTGAGTGGACAAAGGTGGAGCACATTTTGGTCATTGTGCAATTAAATGCAATTAGGTGGAAATTCAAAAATGGTGAAATGACATGTTGGAGGAGAAAGGAATGAAGTTAATGCCACTTGGCTCAAGGAAAAAGGACATGTAAGAGGGTTAAATGCTTTGTTGGATGTACAAGTCCATTTGGAGGGATTTTCAAACTTGGAGGAATATTCCCTTTTGATTCCTTTTTTGAAAGTAATTGAGGATTTAATAAATCAAAAGAAATGATTTATTGAGCAAGTTGCAAAATCTAGAGGATTTAGGTGATTAAATTAATCAAGATTTGATTAATTTAAAAGGAGATTAGTTGATTTGACCATTTTGACTTAGAGTTTTGGATTAATTTAAATCAAAATGAGAGGAATATGATTTAGACTTAATTAAATAATTTTTTTGATTTATTTAATTAAAGAGGGATGATGTTAGATTAAATTAAATAAAGATTGATTTAATTTAATAGAATGGCATTAGAGATTTAATTAAATAAAATGAATTATTTAATTAGATAGAGACTATAGGGTTAATTAAATAAAATTGATTCACTTAATTAACAAGAGATGATGACTTAATTAGATAAATTTGATTTATTTAATTAAGGGATGAAATGTGATGAATTTAATCAAATAAGAATTATTCAAATAAATGATTGACAAAGATGATGATTCAGGATGAAACGATGTTAGTAATCAGGATCAAGTGTGATCAGTATGTTTTCCATGTCCAAAACTTTTAATCTTAGACATCAAAGCAAATCAAATCTTACCTATAAATCTAACCTCGCATAGGGCATTTGGATCCATCTTCTTCTAGTATCCTCACTCTGCCAAAATTCTTTCAATCTTCTTATCTATCTATCCTCTACCATCTATCATCTTCATCTTAATGTTATATTGAAATAGTGAGCAACCAACATTCCTCCATCAACAATCCTTTGAAATTTTGCATTCTCATGTGAGGTTGAGAAGAGAAACGGAGATAATTCAAGTTTATCATGGATTTGGGTTTGCATTTGCTTGTTATTTTGATTTTTATGCTTGCTTGTCGTCTATTGTGCTAGTTAGGATTTTGATATCTTGTTGTTTTAATTTTATATCTATTTTTCCCTAACTACATTGGTGAACCCGACGTAAATCATTTGATCTAGCTTGCTTTTTGTTGTAGATCTGCCATTTTTTAGACAAAACACTAGGTTTTAAAGATTTCATCACATCATCCAAATAATTGCGAATTTTTCTACAATATTTTCACAAAATTTTTAACATCATCTAAGGAAGCTACAAAAGAAAAATTGCAGGTTTATCGCCATTTTTGTAGGAGTTATCACAATTTTTTTTCTTCATAAAATTGACTTTCTAGATGCAAATCAATGAATTTTCCAGAATTTTTTACATTTTTGGAAAGCTCTTAAAATTCTAATAGGGGTCTTTTTTTCACAGATTTGATTTTGAGGTCAAATAAGGTGCGAAATGATCCAATCTTTTTTTTCTCTAGGGTTTTCATAAATTCGCATTTCTGGGTGCAAAACGAATTTTTTTTTGACTTCTTTACATTTTTGGAAAGCTATCAAAAAATTAGTAGGGGTATTTTCTTTTATTTTTTAGTTTTCAGATCAAAACTTTCTTGAAATAATCAAATATAGTTCAGCTATGTATCTGAAATTACAAATTTCCTTGTCTGATGAGCTTTTTTTTATGGCTGCATTATAATATCATTTTATAATTTTGTAGGTGAGTCTAAGGAGCTGGAGCAACATTAGAATCAACATCTACAACAGATTTAAGGATGAAAACAATCAGGTGCACACATTCCATCTTTCATCTCTAATCATTGCCTGTCAACACACTTCAATTTGGGGCTTAAAAAGAACAACTTGTTTGATCACACACTTGAATTTTGGGCTTAAAAAGAACATCTCATTTTTTGTCACATCATTGAAATTGGGTTAAAATGAAAAAATTTCTTCCTACATATTTTTCTTTGGGATCTAAAAAGAACAAGTGCTTGAACTGATTTACACACATTTCAATTTTCTAAAGGGAAATTAACAACTACGAGTGTGAATCAAGTGCATGTGTGTAAGCTCTCTCCTCGCACTGCAAGGTGATCTTGGAGATCAAAAACACCTCACTTGATTCACTTTTTTCATACCCTTCTTAGGAAGCCTATTTGGAGACACACCACTCCAAGGTATGATCGAGAGGTGAATCAAAAGACACCCTCCTTCGGGAGTTGAAATCTTGTCACTCTTGGCTAAGCCCCAAATAAATTTATACCTTTGGGAAGTGAAGGTGAAGGGTGGGTTACCCCTTTCTCTCAGTTGTGCGATAAGATTTTGTTTTCAAATCATCCCTACTCAACCTTGTGCATCCTAGCTTAAGACCTAATTGGCCACACCCTCTTGACTAACATTAGGCTTGTTATTGTGTATTCAAGTGTTTGCTTAATCATAACATTTAATCTTGAAAGAAAAATTTATCATTGTGTTTGGTGTGTGTGTTCATGCATTTACATGTGATATCTTGTGTTTGATATTGCCCAAGTCAAACTTTTAATAAAAAAATTCCACATCATCCAATCTTTCCAAGCCAAATTATCCTAGTCATTCAAGCAATCACATACTAATCATTTTAAATCATCATAATCTTAATCAAATATTTTCCAAAAGTGACACCATGCCAACATTAGAAGACCTAGTACCCCAATTCCAAGACCTCCTCCAATCACTTTATCAAGCACCACAACCCTTAGACCAACAAACTATACATAGGCTCCAAGGTCTCATCCAACAATTTAAACCTCAAGAAATCCAATCACCTCAAATGCAACATCTCATAGCGTAAGCCCAATATCTCATAGCCACTTTTCAAATGCAACAAGAACATCATCCTTTATTCATTCAACAGTAATCAATTCCACCTCACTCCTATGTGTCATCTCCCTCCATTCCATATCAATCCAATCCATCCACTTATCAAAACAATTCCATATCACCTTATCCCACATCCTTCCATAACAATTCCACATCACCTTATCTCAGATATTTCCATAACAATCCCACATCACCATATCTCACATCTTCCCATAACAATGCCACATCACCATACCCTATTCTTCCAATATAAACCATTATCCACAAAAACCCATATCACAAAACCTTTTACCTACATACCTTACCATTCCACCTCATCATCAAACCTATCTACAAGGAAACCAAGTGTCCTCACAAGAACCACATACAAGTTCAAGTGGCCATTTGTACATAAATCAAGTGAGCCCAAGTTCACTTTTGTAGCAAGACCTAATAGAATTAAATCCACGTATGCTACAAGACCTAATAATCTTTGACAAGGGAGAAAAAAATCAAGCTCATGTATCCTATAAATATATTATACCACCATCTAATCAAAGGCCTATCCTAAATCCACCATGTCCTAGTCCAAATACA
Organism: Sequoia sempervirens; assembly: GCA_007258455.2. Taxonomy (NCBI): domain Eukaryota; kingdom Viridiplantae; phylum Streptophyta; class Pinopsida; order Cupressales; family Cupressaceae; genus Sequoia; species Sequoia sempervirens. The sequence continues at coordinate 21,609 of VDFB02133898.1, read as the reverse complement.
TTGGTCCTCACACATTCCAACCCATCAAACCCTTCATTACCCACACCATCATCCAATCCTCCATCAATTCCATGCCCTAAGTTCAAACATTACAAAATCAAAACCAAATCCACCCATCCACTTACAAAGGATGTGACCCAAGGGCTACTAGCAAGGAGTCAACCATGTCAACCATTTCCCATCCTTAAGCATACAAAATATTCTTCCAACACCATGCCTAGTCTTCTAATTCCATTATGTCACCCACAACCCTATTGAACCTATTCTAGAGTCTCCCCCCATGAGCCCAAGTCAACCTCCATCATGCCCTCATGAGATTGACCATCAAGAACATGTCAAGCCCCTCCAAGAGCCTTCCTCATCCACTTCCATTCAAGAAAGCCAAGAGGTATTTCAAGAGCCTAATCCTAAGCACGGGGAAACATCAAGCCATCCTACTAATTAAGATCAAATCATTTTCATTCAACCTATCCATAACATATATCTTTTCCATGATCAAGACACTATTCATGATGAAGAACCTATCCATAGGCAACTTGATCTTATCCATACCCCCACTACCATTCATGAACAAGAAACCCAAGACCCACATAATGAAATTCTTGTTGACCCACTTGAACATTCACCTTGTTTCATGGCCTTCCTTCGAAGCGAAGAAACTTCCCCTCCATCTAGCCCTATCCATGATGCACAAACTCCCACTTGTCATGATGATACATGTTCCTCCCAATCACACATATAAGATCAAAAAAATAACTTGGATCTACATGAACATAATAAATATTCTAATGATCCTTCCATATCAACTATCAATCCCACCTCAAGTCCACCATCATATCCTATTGGTCTTACCACCTTCATCCATGAATGTTTCTCCTTAGGACAGAAACAACCTTTATCCACTTCACCTCCTTCATCTAATAATGAACTCAAATCAAGTGTCCAAAACACACCTAGTCTCATTGTCTATCACATGCTTCAAAACATGAACTATCAAGATAAAGGATTATGCCTTTAAGAACAAGGTATTTTGGAGCCAATCCATGTCAAGGTCCCTCCACGCTCTAATGGCCTTGGATATACACCCAAATGACACCAATATTAAGATGTTGGTACTTCCTCCATGCATCCTAAGTCTATCTCCTTCCATCATAATCCCTATCATACACCCAAAACATATGTTTCCATTCCACCTCCATCATCCTATAAATCACAAAAGCATGTGACCGTACACCTTCCACCATCCACTCTACCCCCATTGCTTCCAACTCTTAATATCCCTACATCTAATCTACCTCCACTACTCTCAACAGCTAATATCCCCATTGTCCAATCCCCTTATCCACCTACCCATAAATCCTCTAAAAATCCTAATCATGACCAACAAATGCACACATTGTCTAAATATAAAGCTTCCACTCATTCCACCAAACCCAAGGGATTCCAAAATAAAATTTTGGATGCCTCTACACATAAAGTAAAAAATACTAAAGGTCCTAATGCCTTAGCATACAATTTCAAAAAGTCAAAGCTAAGTACATCCAAAAGGAAATATAAACCCATACCTTCAAAAGAAAAGTCTAAAAACAAAATGGTTTGGGTACCTAAGCAAAAATAAATCAAGTCAAATGAGGCATCCATATTACAAAAATCCCAACCATCCTCTTCCATCCAAAAATCCCACTCCTTTCCTAATCCCACTAGCAAAGAAAAAATCATAAAAATACTAAGTTTATGTGGGTACTTAAAGAACTTTGTCAACCATCTCATAAGCAAACATTTCCATTGCTTCCTACACTACCTTTCCATCAAAAGCTTCAATGTTTAACATAGTGTGTGCAATCCTTGTTCATGATTCCATTCCCACATACCTCCATCTCCCCATCCTTCAACTACTATCCTACATGTCTTCCCAATCACCTTCCTATGGTCCATGCTTTTGCATAAAACTTTCATCCATCCTTTTGCATAAGTCCTATACAATCCACATCATAATCCACTATTCCCCATCCATCCTTTCATAATCCTTTCATAATCCGCCATCTACCTAATCCATCTCATACTCATGTAATTCCTTACCAAAATCTATGAGCACACTTGACATGGTTCATGCGACGACATCCATCTAGTGAGACTATCACCTTTCATGGAACTAGACAGTTCAGTCCCTCCTATCCTTCTCCTTTTCAGAAAAAAAAAAAAAAAAAAAGTAAAGTAAAGAGAAATCCCTTCGTCCAATGGTGAAAACCTAGTAAATAGGCACCCTAGATAAGTAACATGATGAAAACTTGGAAAATAGGCGTCATGTGTAGGTTGATCTTCTATGTCATTTACACTTGGGGGAACTTAGTCTCATCCGTACTATCTATCCTATCATGTCACTTCTTATCATATCATTTCTATCCTACCTACCATCTTTAGCCATCATACATACTTACCATATTGAGTCCACTTATCCACCCTTCTCCTTTTGATCTTGATGAAGTCATAGGGGAAAAAATTTGAAACATGTTTTTTAAGTATCTCTTGGCATACCTCATCTTTTCCAATGCAATCTTATCACCATCCTATTGTTCTAAGTATTGTCATATACATCCTAAGTAGTGTACCTAGAATGGGGCATGTTATTCCTATGTGACATAGTCTTTGGAGATCACATCCTTGCTCTCTTATGATGCATACATCCATTCTATTCACTATGACCTATCATTTTTATCCAGCCATCTATCATGAGCCTTTTATCCCTTATCCCATCACCCACCCTTTCATCCATCAATCACATCTATCTCCTTGCACCTAGACTTGGTTTTCCCTTGTCATTGGTATCTAGCACAAATGCTACCCAAATTGTCATCCATTGTCATCTCAAAACATTTCAAAAAAGTCTTGAAAAAATACAAAAAAATTGAAAAAAGGTCTTGAAAAAATTCAAAAAAATCAAAACATTTAAAAAATTCAAAAAAATCAAAACATTTCAAAATCCAAAAAGTCAAGACATTTCAAAATCCAAAAATAAAAACATTTCAAAAATCCAAAACAATCAAAACATTTCAAAAAACCAAAAAAAATCAAAACATTTCCAAACATCCAAAAAATCAAATATCCATCAAAAACCTAAGCAATAAAATCAAATAAAAAAATCATCATCAAATCAAATCAAATCAAATCTTCAAATTCCACAAATCAATTCACCACTTCTTCAAATCAATCCTTCAAATCAATTTCTTCATCAAATTATCCAATCACATCACTTATTCTAATCAAATCCATTCTTCTAATCAATCACATCACTTCTTCTAATCAAATCCATTCTTATAATCAATTACATCACTTCTTCTAATCAAACCCATTCTTCTAATCAATCCAATCATTATCATCAAATCAAATCATTTCTTCATAAATCCAATCAATCAAAATCATTCCAAGCAAATAAATTCCTCAATTCAATTCATCAATCATCATCCAAATCTTCAAATCAATCATTCCAAGCAATAATCCAAATGCAAGTCAATCCTTAATCCATACCAACCAAGCTAATCAATCTTGACAAATTATCCAATCACATCCTTTGGTCTTGATCCTAGCCTTGTTGTAAATCCAATCAATTAGTCAATTAATCATCCTTGTGTTGATCTAGGGATATATCGTTCCCCACAATGACAACACTATCATCATCAACCAATCAATTAATCATTGGTTTACAGCTTGACAAGGGAAATACCTTTTTTTTTTTGGTATCATTTGTTCATGTTTGCTTGCTTGCTGGTGTGTGTTATCATTTTTATCTTGCATTTGCATCAAATCTGAATCACTCCTAGCTAATATTCATATCTTTTATCTAGACAAGTTTGTATTATGTTGGGGCATGAGACACATCGTCACCTTGGTCCTTATACCTTGGTGCATAACGTCTAGTGTTGTATCAAATATATGATTGCTCACTTTATTGCAGCATATTGTGTCATTCTTCTTTTTCATCTACTTCTTATCTTGTATCATTCATCTTATCCCTCCTTTATCATTTCATTCATTCATTTCAAGAGCATACCCGTGTTTGTCCAACTTTCCTATCCTCTCGAGGGGGAATCATCATCATTATCATATCCTATATCATCATCACATTTCTTCATATCTTTTACATCATCATATTCTTCTATCATCCCTTTTCGTCATTCATCTTACTCCTCACTTCCTCAAGTATCTGGGGCATCATCTTTTTTTTCCTCTATCCATACCTTAGATTCTTTGAAATGATGTTACTCAACATAAATCTCATCATCTCAAAGAGGGGAAAAATGTAGACACCCAAAATTTTCCATGTCATAACATTACCTAGTCATACATGACCTTGTAAGTAATCTTGCAATATTTACCCTAGGTCATTGCATTATCCCACTTATCCCATTTATTCTACTTAATCACCTTCCTGATTAATTAAATAAATCTCATTTATTTAATTAATTCCCCTTCACATGTCTCAAAATAATTCAAATTAAATATTTGAATTAATCCCTCACTTATTACCAAATTGCAACATGTGTCACATGACTACAAATCTTCACATGCACAAATAATTTAAATAATTTTATGATTTAAATTATGAGATTCCCACTCACATCCTATTTTTAGCTCCATTCATTGTGCGTCATAGGCATCTTTTCTCTCCAAAATAAATAAAAAGAATCCCACTCCCTCACATCCTAATTTTATCCTCATGTCATAACCCACTTAATGTGCATCATAAGCACTAAAATCAACTTTTAATCCTAGCCATACACATCACACAATTGAATTTTAATCTTTCCTATAAATCTAGCCTCGCATAGGCCATTTGGATCCATCTTCTTCTAGTATCCTCACTCTGCCAAAATTCTTTCAATCTTCTCATCTATCTATTTATCTTTTTCTATCATCTTTCATCTCAACTTTATACTTCAAAATTGAGCAATCAACAATCAAACCTTCAAAATCTTGCACTCTCATGTGAGATGGAGAAGATTAATGGAGATAAATTGAGTTTAACATGGATTTGGGTTTGCATTCGCTTGTTATTTTTATTTTCATGCTTGCTCGTACTCTATTGTGCTAGTTAGGTTTTGATATCTTGTTGTTTTAGTTTTATATCTGATTTTCCCTAACTACACATGAATCTCAAATTATTCCAAGTTTAGGTTTAGCTGATTTCAAAAAAAAAAGTGGCCACTTTTGACTCCCTTTTTGTGCACCATTTTGGTGCACTTACCTTGGGACACACTATGGTGTTGTGATACGATTAATTATTGTTGACATTAAAGACATGCTTTTGGACTTGCAATAAAAGTTTCCTTACTTTTTTATTAAGTGAAAATATAAATCCTTGTATGGATTGGTTATGACTAGTAAATAAAAGAATCATGTCTTAGGCATATCCTTAAACTAATGTTGAAAGACTTGTTTCTTGAAGGAGGTTGGGGTTTTGTTTCCCTTACTATAGAGTCATCTCACATAGTGTAAAAGCTATTATATAGCTCTTAAATGCAATGGGTTTATTAACTTCAAATAAATAAAATTTCCTTTTTAATAACTTCATCATAAGTTTTTAATTAATAGGGAAAATAGGTTTTGAAGGGACCCAAAACCCTTTACATCAAAATGTGCAAAAAAGGGATAAGCACATCCAACCAACAGCCAAATAAGTAACCAACAAAAATCAAAACAAACACCAACAAGTTATTTCATATTCTTTAAAGTGTCAACAACCTATAATTCCAAGGGGTGAACCTTTGGTGAAGTGGTGGGGCTTCTTGCTTGTAGGGCCAACAACCAAGGTTCAAACCTCGCGGGGTCTTTCCCTACCGCATCAACAATTGAGATTATTTGACCTTGGTGTTAAGGGGAGACCCTTTGGTGAAATGGTGGGGCTTCTTGCCTATAGAGCCAACAACCAAAGGCTCATACCCTTGATATCATACAATTTTTTTTTTTTTTTGAAAATGGAGCTCTCCTTGGGTGGTAGTGGTGGCGGTGTGATTTTTTCAAATTTGGTGAAGGCAAGAAGTCTTGGTACAGTGGTTGGCATTAATGGCAAACAATTTTCTAATGGTAGGGTGATGTCATATGGTTCCTTGGCTGATGGTAAGCAGTGTGGGTCCCTATTTTGGAGAATGCATGCTCGAGTGAGAAAGGGGCCCCCAAGGCTCCTTTTATTTCACACTCTTCCTTGTCCTATTCTGAGTCAGACATTCATGTTGCTGAAAAGGCTGGATGTGGTCAATTTGGAGCTAATACATACATGGGCATCAAATCTTCTTGTTCGAGGCCTCAACTTCCTACTAGTGACAAGATGGAGTGTGGTCTATCCTCGAAAGCTACTCTCAAGTGGTCAAATTTGTTTGGTGTGAAAACCAAAGGTAAAAGTTCATTGCCTCCTGTGGGTTTTCATTCAAATGCTTCTACTAGTGAGTTCTCTATCTTGGTCCTTGATTGCATTGTGGAGAAGATCATCTCAAACATGGATATGACATTGTTGGGTGAATATTTAGGACCTTGTCCTCATATTGAACTAGTCCATAAGTTCTCCTTGAACTGTTGGCATCCTAAGGGTCAGGTGGATGTAGCAGCTATGGCAAAGGATTTTTTCTCCTTCTCTTTCAACTATGAGGATGATCTTATTTTGGCCCTTACGGGTGGACCTTGGTTTATTGGCAAGTCATCACTAGTGTTGAAAAGGTGGGAGCTTGGGTTTAACTTGAGTTCATGTTCATTTTTGGTAGCTTCGGTTTGGGTGAGGCTTCCAAGCCTCCCACTTGAATTCTAGGATGAAGATTGTTTTAAAGGGATAGCTAAAAACTTTTCCAACTTATTTTCTATTGATCAAATGATTGCTTCGAGAAAGTTCCTGGTGTATGCTCATTTTTGTGCGGATGTTGATCAGTTAGTGGACCTTCCTTCAATTGTGAAGATTAACTCTAAACTTGGTGTTTGGGAGAAAATGGTGGAATTTGATTCCATTCCATTTTCTTGTTTTGACTATAAGAAAGCTAGGTATTGGGGAAAAAAATGTCCATTGAAGGTTCAAAAGCCCCTGGTTAAGCAATAGAGGGAAAAGGAGCAAGTTGAAGTATCATAAGGTGATATCAAGGCTTTATTGGGAAATGTGGAGTTGAATATCAAGGAGGATGCATCTGTGGATATCTTCCTAGAGAAGCATAGTGAGGTCCCTGAGTTTGGTCAAGTTCAAAATGAGCATAGTGTGGTTCCTGAGTCTGGTGAAGTTCAAAATAAGGTCTCTAATGAATATGTTCTTCCAGTTCCTAAGGGAGTTGAGGAGTTGGTGAATGGTTTGGTGGTGGCTGATTTTCCCTCTCCTTCTAGAGAGTTGGGAGATTTGAACTCAGTTGTGGACTACAAGGTTACTTCCCCTTTAGTGTCCTAGGAAATTAGGGGTTTGAGGGTTCCCCCTGTAACTAGTGATTCTACCTTTGTGGTGGAAGGATCTGAAGGATGTTTGAATTGAAAATCCTCTTAGGGGGATGGCGGTGACTTTGTTGATCCTCCTTTCATAACGGTGAAAGGGAAAAATAGAAAGAAACACTCTCATCCCCCAAGAGTGTCTACAAGAAATAGACAAAATATCTAATTGTGGTTTATATCTGAGAGGTAAGGGTCACCCTCCATCCAAGGTTACTTAGGATAAGGAAATCAAAATGAATATAGATGATGGTATTCAGAGGAATTTACCTGAGATCTTCTCTAAGAGCACCCCTCTTAAGTTCTCATGAAGATTATCTCTTGGAACTCGATGGAGTTAAATCACCCTCACAAACATGATCTCCTTTCTTACCTAGTAAGGGATCATATACCTAATATAATTTTGATTCAGGAAACTAAAATGGGGATAGACAAGTTAAGTAAAATCAAGAATAGGCTCATGCACTATTCTGAGGTTGTTGGGGTGTCTGGAGATATTGTCACTTTTTGGAATCCAAAGGTGATTCAAGGTTTGGCTCTTTTTGAATATTTTAATCATGTGGCTACTTCTTTCAAGAATTTTTGGGATAATTTTTCCTGGACTCTCTCTAATATATATGCTCCTAATAGTAAGGGTGCTAGGAAGAAATTTTGGGAAAGTCTAAGCTCTTTTAAATCTTAGTTTTCTTTTAATAGTTGGTTGATTATGGGGGATTTTAATACCCCCTTAAATGATTCTAAGAAGAAGGGGAGTCCCAGATTACAGATGATAGCAGGTTTGATCTTATGAATCTTATCAATGGCAATGCCCTATTTGATTTGGATCTTCAAGGAACTTCTTATACTTGGATGAATCAAAGATTTGGTGAGGCTTTGATTTAGGTTAAGCTTGAATAGACTCTTCTCTCACCTGATTGGTTTCATTCTTATTCTTCTACTCTCTATGCCCTGACTAGGTTGGGATCTGATCACTTTCCTCTCTCCCTTTTAGCGGAATTGTTGGGTAGAAGGAAACACTTTCCTCTCAAGTTTGAGAAAATGTGGACCTGTCATCCTGGGATCAAGGACAAAATTGAATTGTGGTGGAATATTCATGTTGATGGTTCTAGTATGTATAGGGTGGCTAAGAAGTTGGCTAATGCCAAATTCAATGTTTGTAAGTGGAATAGGTCATCTTTTGGTCATATTTTTGATGAAATTTTCTATCAAGGAGGAGATTCAAACTTTTCAATAATCTATTCAATTGAATGGTTATGATCCTACTCTTATTTAGCATGAGAATCTTCTTCTGTCTAGATTGCATAACATCACGGAAAAGGAGGAATTCTTGAAACAAAGGTTGAAGGTCATGTGGTTAAAAATTGGGGACATAAATACTATGTTTTTCCATCTTTCTAAGCTGAAGCATAGGGCCTCAAACAGTATCAATTCTATCAAGTTCAACAATCAGGTGCTAGACAATGATGAGGATATTATGTTGGCTACTACCTCCTTCTTTTCTGACTTGATGTTTGTGGATGATGTTTTGGACCCTACTTGTCAACATGACCTTTTAATGGACATTCCTCACATCATCTTTGATGACCTTAATAGGAAGTTGGTTCACATACCTTTGGATGATGAGATCAGAAGTGCAGTTTTCTCTTTTGAAGGAAGTAAGGCACCTGGGCCTGATGGATTCCCTATGTTCTTCTTCCAGTCTTTTTCGGATATTGTGGCCAAAGATGTCTTGGATGCTACAAAAGAGTTCTTTGGCAGCAATAATATTTTGAGAGAATTGAACTCCTCTTTTATTGTTCTAGTTTTGAAGAAGCTTGGGGCTTCCTCTTTTGGGGAGTTTTTTCCCATATGCGTGTGCAATTCCATCTATAAGATCTTCTCTAAAGTGTTGGTGGTGATATTACAGAAGCTTCTCCCTCAAATCATTTCAGTTCAACAAAATGGTTTTGTGCCTGGTAGGAAAATCCTTGATTCAATCCTTATTGTTCATGATAACATCCATTCCTTGACGGTTAATAGACATGTAGGTTTTCTTTTGAAGTTGGATCTTCTCAAAGCCTATGATAGAGTTGATTGGGGGTTTCTCCTTAAGATTATGAAAGCATTTGGATTTGGGCAGAAGTTGGTGTTGTTGGTTAGGAAATTAATTTCTACTCTGAATTTTTTTGTCTTAGTCAATAGATCCCCCTCTCCTTTCTTTAGCTGCTTGAGGAGTTTGAGATAGGGAGACCCCATTTCTCCCTTTCTCATTATCATTTATGGTGGAGTCTCTTGGGAGATTAATTCAGAGGTCAATTAATTATGGTTTGTTGGCAGGTCTTTCTCATTTATCTAGCAATCATATATGATCCCACCAACAGTTTTTGGATGAAACCTTCATCCTTGGTGAGTCTTCCATCAAAGAGGCTAAAGCTATCAGACTTATTTTGCAAAAATATGAAGTTCCTTCGAGGTAGAAAATCAATCTTCCTAAGAGTACTATGTTTTTTCTCAACACTCTTGAGCATAGGCAGCATAGAATTGCGAGGATTTTGTAATGTCAGATTGGGGATTTTTTAGCTTCTTACTTGGGCCTTCCAATGTGTTCTAATGTTGTTCCTAACTCTTTCTAGCATGGTTTGGTTGATTAGTTTAATTCTAAGTTGGTTGGGTGGAAATATGCTTTATTAATCCAAGCTAGGAAAGTTCATTTGATCAAATCTACTTTTCAAAATCTCCCAGTTTATGCTTTGAGTCTCTTTTAGATGCCTTGGAAGTTTTTTGAGAAGATTGAAAGTATTCAAAAAAAATTCCTTTGGTTAGGGGTTGAAGAGAAGAAAAGGATGCATTTGGTGTCTTGGGATGATGTTTGCAGGCCTAAGAAGGTTGGAGGTTTAGGTATTCATAAAATCAAAAAATTTAACCTCACCTTATTAGCTAAGCAACTTTGGAACCTTATCTCTGGAAACAGTGAATGGGCTTGTATTTTCTCTAGTAAATACCTTTGGGGGGTGGATCGTATCAGGGATCTTCTTGCTAGTGGTTTTACCCCCCTTCTGGTTCTTCCCTATAGAATTTCATGATTAAATCCAAAAGTATTATCTCGAAGGGGTTGCGGTGGAAATTATGGAATGATAGGAGGATTCTCTTTTGGGAGGATTGGTGGATTGGTAATGACCCCCTGAAATATGAGCCATGGGATCTTCCCTTTAGGGACCTTTGTATTCGTTATTTTGGCATATTTTTTGTTGATTACATTGTTGATGGTACTTGGAAAAGGCTTCATGTGATTAATCTTGGCCTGGAGGTTCTCTACAAAGCTTTATCTTATGTTCATATTCCCTCCTTTTCCCTGACTGATAAGGTGATGTGGTAGTTTTCTTCAAGTGGTGATTTTTTGTTTCCTAGACATTCTCTAACCAATGTGCTTTTATTGGTCTTGTCCCATTTTGGGCGTCTCTTTGGGGGTGATCCCACAATACTGTGTATCACTTTTTTCCCAAGATGGACATTTACATCAATATTTTTAACCAAATCTTCTAAGACCTATAGCAGCTAAACCATTAATAATTTCATGATGATGCAAACTAGTGATTTGTGGAAATTTCTATGTAGATTCTAAATATATATTTTTTAATTTTTTTTGAAATAAATTATGAATCTTTCAACATCTCCTTTAATAACTAGTTTTAAATAGAAAGAAACATTTTCAAAAGTAACGTTTGTGTCATAAAACATAACTTTTTTTCTATAAAGGATAAAATTCTAATTTTTGATATATAGATTCTCAACATCATATAGAGGGAATGAATATTTTTTCATAATTTTTTGTTACTTTTTAAAAAAAAAAATATTTCTAAAGTCACTGTAACTATAATTTGGACATATGTGTGTGTCGTATAACATAACTTGTTATGTATATGCCAAAATCTTTTTTTTTGGTGAAACAAGAACATTAATATGAAGGGAACAAATATTTTTGAAATTTTTTTATAGTGTTTTACTATTTTTAAACCTCTACAAAACAAAGAGCTCGATGTTCGGAGAAAAACCTATGTTTGAAAATTAAATACATGATAAAATGAAAACATATCAAAATTATACTTGTTAGAAAGCTCGTTTCGAGGGCTACAATCTTGCAAAATATCTTGTCAAGTAAAGCTCATTTGTAGGTCCAACCCAAGGTTTGAAATTGAAATTTCTGAGTAGATTTTAATGTAGATACAAAAAATTTCATTTTTGGCACCTTCATTAGAAGGTACCTTTGATAGAAGGTCCCCATGCAAAAAATTCCATTTATAGCAAAAAAAATATTTTATGGAAAGTACCTTCTATCGAAGGTCCACCTTTTGTCGAAGGTCCACCTTTTGTCGAAGGTCCACCTTCTCTTGAAGGTATTTAGTTGCATACCTTCATTCAAAGGTACCTTCGATTGAAGGTTTTACTTCGCTCGAAGGTTTGCAATTAAATTTAGCCTAACCACTCCAAAAATTTCCTCTTTCCAAAAGCGAGACACAACTTTGTGATTTCACCCTTGGTTCCCTAAGCTGATTCTTAAAGTGATTTTTTTTTGGTTATTTTTCCAAAATAAATTTCTTACTATTGATAACCTTTTGAAAATAGGTTTTATGATGCCTAACAGATGTTTTCTTTTTGAAGAGAATGCAGAGGATGTGTATCATCTTTTGGTTGGTTGTAGGTATGTCGGGGATGCTTGGGCCTATGATCTCTCTCTTTAGAACTTGTGCTAGGTCTTCATGTCTTCTATTGGGGATTTGTGGTCTCAATGGTCAGGTCTATCTTCCAATCCATCTTTGGACTTCATTTGGTCTCTTACTCTCCCTCATGTGGCATGGGCAATTTGGTTGGAAAGAAAAATAAATAAAATTAGGGATGCTTCCCTTCCCCCAATCTTGTTATCTTATAAGATTTTTGCTTCCATAAAAACAAATCTTTCTGACACGTCCTTTTAGAATGGGCCTAAAATTGTTGTTTCTCCTTGTGACTCTCTTGTTGCCCAGAATTGGAACCTTCCCTAAAATTTATCTTCCTTTGAGGAAAGGTAAGGCTTCTAGGAAGGATTTTTTTTGGAAATCTCCTCATGTTGGTTGGGTGAAATTCAATTTTGATGAAGCTATGAAAGGTAATCCAGGATCTGTTGGTTGTGCAGGAGTGTTGCATGAATCTAATGGTAGGTTTGTTTCCATGGTGGCACTCCCTTTGAGAACCCAAACAAACCACTTCGCAGAAGCATTAGCTACCTACCATGGTCTGAAGATGGCTCAATCTAAAGGCTTCAACAAGGTGTGGATTGAGGGTGATTCCTTAAATGTTATAAATTACCTTAAAAAGACTACCCCTCCTTATCGGTCTATAGAACCTATTATTCTTGATGATTTGGCTATTTCAATTCCTTTGAGAAATGTTTCATATCTCACATTTATCGTGAGGGTAATTACCTTGCGGATAAGTTTGCTAATTATGAGTTTCATGAAAATAAATTTTGGGATAGGATTGACCCCCTCCCCATCGACATCAAATCTATTGTCAATCATGATATGCGAGCCACTTAGGGAAGGGGTTCCCTTCATGATTAGTTTAAATCACATGTTGATTATCATGTGCAAAATTTTGGATCAAAGTGTGATTTCTTAGGGGGTAATCCCTTGCATTTTAATGATGTGGCAGGGGTCCATAAAGATTTGCATTTAAGGATTATAATTACCTCTAGTCATTTCGGTGCTTCCACATGGATTGTGGGTGTTTGAAATGCCTATTCCTTCTTGAGGCTTATTCTATTTTGTATCCTCTACAAATACTTGAAGTTGTTGTGGCTCTGCTCTGCGGTTGTCATGGGAGGTGAGAGGAATTGTATTGAGCCAATTTCCCGTGACTCTCCCAAAAGAAACAAGAAGATATGGGGGTTGTTGTGAGGCTAGATTAGGACAATAGATCCTAACAACTATTCTCACCATGGTTTTTACCATATTGGGTTTTCCACATATATCTAGTGTTATGTGTGTATGTAATCTCTGCATGTTTTTCTTAGAATCTACTTAAGGGTTAAAATAATTTTTTATTTGATCTACTGATTCACCCCCCTCTCAATAGATTGTTGTGTTCCAACAGAAATAAGAAAAATATCACATGCTTGCAAAACCAACAATACACCAAAATTGAAAATAAAAATAACATATTTGGGTGTGTAGGATTGCTCTTGCATCAATCCCTTTAGTTAATTCATCTTTATGTTTGTAACCTAACTCTAATTTTACCCTTTTCCAAGTAGATTTCTTAAAATTCTAGCTATGATCTTGCCCTTAGATAGGATTGTTGGTGCAATCCCATCTTCCTTAATCAAAGCTAAATTTTATTTCTCTCAATTTGAACCCACTTAAAAATATGAGCAATACCCATCATCAAGTGCACGTGAAATGTTCAAATTAACACTTAGGATTCAATTTAAAGATAAATCCTAGTGGATTTTAAATTCAAATTCAAATTCATAAGAGTGCATCCATTTGCATTGTTATCAAGCATTACAATAATATTTCATGTTTGAACATCTATATATTTTAGATAGTATTAGTCATCTTCCATTTTGACATCCAATTTCTTCATATGCATATTGTGAACAACAACAATACAAGGATTGAATTAGGTACAAATAAAATAGCAAACTTTAATCTTAACATAGCAAACCCCAAAATATGTTCATTAAGATTGACTTCACTCCTACTTTAGTATTGTAAAGATGCATGATTCACGAGTAGGGAACAATTAGGAATGCAATCATAGAAATTAATCCTAGGTTAGGTGGTTTGAATTGTACTAGTGATTTCTATAAGGAATAAAAGGGAATGGAATTTATGCTAATCTTGAGAGAAGTAGTGCACAAAAAACTTTAAAATCATATCTAAACTATTACATAGACTATGCAGAAACACATGTAGAAGCATAAAACACATAACACTAATATTATGTAGGAAAAAAACTCTTTCAAGAGAAAACCTCGACACTCAAAAAATATATTATCAAATCAAATAAGAAATCACAACACACTTGCAAAGCAAGCTTTTAAATGAGTTTTACCAACATCGAATTCTAGAGTAATTTCAACAATATTTTGGCAATTATAAATTGATACATATATACTACAACTACAACTCCAACACTCAATTTATAGGAAATCAACAACTTAGAAATTGTCAATAATTTTACAAACAATACACTAAATCCAACTATTGGTATGGTTCCCAACTAGGAACCCAATTCTAATGCCCACCTAGGAGGATTCCACATTATGGATAAAAATAGTAAATCAATAATGCCTCTTACAACTATCATGGTGCGTCGTAAGCATCCACCTGACATGGGTGCCCAAATTATAACTCTTACTACCAAAATAGAGTTGCATATCACATGCAAACACTATCATAATGTTGGTCAAGATTCTAAAGTAACTCCCCTCTTACAAGCTCTTATGTGTCATAATGTTGTCATAGGATCCCACACAATTAGGGCATCCCAAATCTACTTAAAATAGACTCTTTAAATATTCTCTTACAACATCAATAAAGTACTACACTAATATAAAACTACCTCAAATTTCCACACCCTATTTTCATGTGAGACTAATTTAAATAATATAAAATATAATAAGATGCAAGAAAATACTAAATAATTTTAATAATAAATCTAAAAATATTGCACAGTTGAAACAACTTAATTCTTAACAATCACATCTAATTAATTTGTAGAGTAATAAAAACATCTATTCTAAAAAATAATAACATTAACTAAATTGCATCGCATTAATTCCTCCTCCTCATTTAAAAAATTAAAATTATTTTGACTCTTCATTTTAATTTAATATTTAGTTATCTTATGCATAACTTAGCTCTTCTATTAATCTAAAATTTATTTTGTTTAATAATTTTTCATTAATTCTTATATTAAAATAGTAAGTTGGAAGTAGGTAATCTTTTATTTCTCTTAAGTTTTATTTAAATATTTAGATTCCTTTAACTTGAAGTGGTTGAAGCTTTGACTTTGTGAAGGACATCATGTTTTGGTGGTTTATTCTCTTTCAACTAATCTTTTCATATTGTTCATCTAAAATCTTGATATTGATTTGAAATGTTGTTTTCATTTTTCCTTTCTTTACTTCTAGTAGGTTATATTTGTAGAGCTATGAATTTAACATTAAAATAAGAAAATAGTTAAAATATTTTTTATTTTTTTGGTGAAGTTGAATAGTTTTGAATGAGTTTATCGAAGATGATAAAATCTTATTTTATATAAAATCCCTTGACACTAAAAGAAATAAGATTGAGATGATATTGTATATAACTTAAATAGAATAGACACCTTAATTCTTAATATTAGCTAATTTTTTTTTGAATATTCATACACTTATAATATAAACTCACAATACCAATAAATTATTAAATAATTAAAGATATATATTTTTTAAATAAATAATCAATATTTTTAAAAATATATTATCTCAATAATGAGATACACATATGTATCATATTCACACTGTTTATAAGAATATAAAATAACATTAAATTATGTGAATACCTTAAGGTATAATTTGCTTACTTTATAAACCACTTTCTCAATGATGACCTAAATTTTAAGTATTTTTTATTAAAAGAATGATGTTCATCTTAGCTAATTAAATTCAATGTACCCGTTGAAAAATAATAATTCTTAATGGCGTTTGCGTGCTCTGCAAGCTGAGCTAGGGCGACCGTGCCCTAGCTCGTTCTCTGTGTGTTGCTCGCTTCTGCGTTGTGGGGGGGGTTTTTTGAAGCTATCGGGGCTGTGGTGGTGGGGTTTTTTTCTTTTCTGGAGGCCTTCTTGCTACTGTTTGGGTGGCTTGTGGGTGGAAGGGTTTTGATCCTGCCCTTGGGGTCTTTTCTTTTTTCCATTTCTTGCTAAAGTGTCCTGGGGGTTTGCATGCCTGCTGGGGATCTTGTTTTTTGCTATGCCGGGTGGGGAAACATCTGGGGTTAGCCCCAAATTGGATTTCCGTTCAGCATTTGGTTCGAAGCCTTCGGCGCATGGAGTGAATGTTTTTGATAATACGCTGTTTTCTTCAGAGATGGAGATGAATGATCTAGGATCGGTTAATGGTTCCCGAATTACGAAGATTAATGGGTGTTTGGAAAGATGCAAAGAGCGACCGAAGCTGATTATCCCGATGGAAATGCTTGCAGATGATATTGAATACTATTCAAGGCACTCTTTTTATTGCAAGTTCATGGGTTTGAGAGTCTCGCTGCATTTTTTGGAATCCTGGGCTCAACGGACTTGGATGCCGGAGGGGGAGATGGAGATTAGGCTCCTTGCGAACAACTTTTTTATGGTCTCTTTTGATTGCATGGCAGATCGGAATAAGGTCTTCGAGGGTGGCTCCTATTTTTATAACCAGGTGGGTTTGTTTATCAAGCCATGGCATGTCTGGCTTCAACCCGAATGAGGCAATACCGAGTCGGATTCCAGTTTGGGTTCGTTGGTTTCCAGTTGAGTGTTGGCGGGATGATGTGTTGCATTTGGTGGCTTCAATGCTCGGTAAACCTATTGGGTCTTCACAACAGACGCAGTATAAAAAGGTAATGACTTTTGCTCGTATCTGTGTAGAAATTGATTTAAGCAAGCCACTACCAGATTCTGTTGAAGTGAGTGCTGGATCATATACTTGGGTTCAACAGCTAGATTACGAAACCCTACCTTTTCGGTGTCGCCTTTGTCATGAATATGGTCACTTGCAGCGTAGGTGCCCTAGGGCTAAGCCTGTGTGGTGCCCCAACCTTCTCAGCCTTCTCGTAATCCTCCTAGGACTGATAATGGTAAGGAGCCTATTCCGGGTGATGGTAATGGAGATGATGGTTATGTCCCTGTTAAGGCTCGCAATAGGAATCGGGGCCAGAAGCGGACCTTGAGGGAGAGGCAGGATGATGAAACTTTTAATAGGTTTGAGGTGCTGGATGATCTCAGCCAGGAGGAAGTGAATCCGAGGTTGCTGAACTTGGATCAGGGAACTTTGGGTACAGGACAGGATGGGCCACCTTTGGAGGCCATGCAGGATGTGCAGGAGATTGGGGTTGGGCAGATGGATACGGATCAACAATTGATTGTCCAGACTGAACAAGAATCTTCTATTGGA
This sequence comes from Sequoia sempervirens, assembly GCA_007258455.2. Taxonomy (NCBI): domain Eukaryota; kingdom Viridiplantae; phylum Streptophyta; class Pinopsida; order Cupressales; family Cupressaceae; genus Sequoia; species Sequoia sempervirens. Next base: position 4,004 of record VDFB02133898.1, on the reverse strand, counting down.
GCTTCGAAGAGTGGTGGAGGTGGCTCCCCATTGCCCCTGAAAGGTGGCAAGGATGTGGGGAAGAGCTCTTTGGCCTCCTCTCGTTTAGGTATTCAGCAAAATGAACTGAAGAAAGGGGTTGGTGATAGGACTTCCAAGCTGGGAAGGAAAAAGGATATGGAGAAGATTAAATTAACTGGGGAAACTTTGGTGGAGTCAGGGTCAGTCAAGACTCTTGATTCACATTTTTCATGCCCCCAGAAATGATTGTTCTCTCATGGAATGTAAGGGGCTTGAACAGTGGCCCTCGACAAAAAGTTGTTCGTGATTTGGTTAGGAATCATTCTCCGGATGTTCTTTTTCTTCAGGAGACTAAATTATCTGTAGATAATATGTTGGCCATGGCTCCTAAGCTGTGGAAATATGGTGAATGCCAGTGTGTGGGGGCTCTTGGTGCTTCTGGAGGGGTGGCTTGCTTTTGGAACCCTCGGAAGATTTTCCCCCTATGGTGGATGTCCTCTAGATCCTCTATATCCCTTGTCGCCTCTTGGTATGAGACTGGTGAGTGTATTCTCCTCTCTAATGTGTATGCTCCTGTTGAGTTTCTGGGTAAACAACTTCTATGGTCCCATCTTCGTTTTTTTCGTAGCTTAGCTCCTTACCATCCGTGGGTTATGGCTGGCGATTTTAATGCTATTGTGGAATTATCTGAGAAAAGAGGTGGAATTCCTAGGTTGGAGCCTTCTGCTCTGTTATTCAGAGATAGCATTTCTGAATTAAATCTTATTGATGTTCTACCTAGTAATGGTCGCTTCACTTGGAATAATAGGAGAATTGGTGAGAGTTGTGTTGCTGAGAGGCTAGATCGTTTCTTGGTTTCCTGTTATTGGGTTGGAAACTTATGGTCCACTCGATCTGAAATTCTTGATTGGAGAGGTTCTGATCATTGGCCTATTAAGCTTAGTATTATCTCTGCACGGGGGCCTCGGTCTCCCTCATTCAAGTTCCAGCTTATGTGGTTACGGGATCCCACTCTTCATGATTATGTGGCTGAGTGGTGGCGGATTGGTAGACCAACTTTTGGTACGGCAATGTACACATTCTCCAAGCTTCTTCAGTTTGTCAAATATCAGCTTAAAAGGTGGAATCGGCGATGTTTTGGTAATATCTTTCATGCTAAGGTTGCCGCACAGGAGGAGTTGAATAATATTACGCGGTTGATTCGTGAGAATGGGGCCTCTGAGGATCTTCTAAGGGAGGAGGCTAAGACTTTGAAAGTGGTTGAGGAATTTGAATTGCGGGAAGAAATCTATTGGAAGCAAAAGGCCCGGGTTGAATGGTTACAGGAAGGTGATAAAAACACCACCTTCTTCTTCAATTCTGTGAAGGATAGGAGGCATGGTAATTCCATTCCTTTTCTGGTGAATGATAGGGGTGAGCGTCTTGCCTCGTTTCAAGAAATCTCTGCTGAGGCATCTCAGTATTTTGCTACTTTATTTAGGGAGGATTCACAAGGGGGCTCTGTTGAGGAAGCACAGGTTCTTTCTTGTATTCCTCAGTTGGTCTCTAGGGAGGCGAATGAGTATTTGATGAAAGATATCTCTCTTGATGAGCTGGAGGGGATTGTGTTTCAGATGAAGAAGGGTAAAGCTCCTGGTCCCGATGGTTTCCCGATTGAATTTTTTCAGGAATTCTGGGATATCATAAAGTTGGATCTTCTGGCTGTTGTCCTTGAGTCCCAAAGGAATAAACAGATGCTTCGTGCTCTGAACTCCACCTTCCTTGCTCTCATACCCAAGTGTGAAGGGGCTGATAGGTTATCTCAGTTCCGGCCTATCTCTCTTTGCAAGGTGGCTTATAAAATCATCTCAAAGTTATTGGCTGAGAGACTGAAGAAGTGGCTTAAAGTGTTGATTTCGGAGGAACAGAGTGGATTTGTGGCAGGTCGGCAGATTCTTGATGGGGTTGTCATTGCTACGGAGACGATCCACTCCATGGACAACTCCCATGAGAAGGCTATGTTCATTAAGCTGGATATGGCTAAGGCTTATGACAGGGTTAGATGGTCTTTTTTGCAGAAGATCCTTGTTGCTTTTGGTTTTGGTGAGGGGTGGATCCAATGGGTCATGAGCTGTGTCACATCTGTTTCCTTCTCAGTTTTGATAAATGGAGATCATTCTGAACTTTTTGGTGCCTCTAGGGGTTTGCGCCAAGGGGATCCTCTTTCTCCGTATCTTTTTCTGCTTCTTGTGGAAGGCCTTGGTCGTTTGTTGAAAAGAAGGGTGGAGCTTGGCATCATTCAAGGTTGGCGATGGGGTGGAGACTTGCCTCCGCAATCTCATTTGCAGTTTGTTGATGATACTGCCCTGATGGGGATGGCTACTGTTAGGGAAGCTACTAACTTGAGGCAGGTGTTGGACATATATCTTGTTGCTTCAGGACAATTGATTAATGAGGAGAAGTCTTCCATATTCTTCTTCAACACGCCGAGCCCCATATAGAGAAGAATTGCTAATATCTTAAGGTTTCAGATAGGGGTTCTCCCTTTGACTTATCTAGGTTTCCCAATTTCTGTTCGCCATCTTCCCAAGGGTTCTTGGCAGAATATTATTGATAAGCTCCATGCAAAAGTTAATCATATTATTGATAAGCTTCGTGCAAAAGTTAATCATTGGACCCACAGATGGTTGTATTTTGCGGGGCGGGTTCAGCTTCTCAAGTCGGTGGTGCAGGCTCTCCCTACCTACAGATGTATGCTTCAGGTGGCTCCGATGGGTTTTCTGAGGGAGTTGGATTCTCTTGAAAGGCAGTTCTTATGGGCGGGTAGTTTGGCTTCTTCCAAGTGGAGCTTGGTTAGGTGGGATGTTGTGTGCAGCCCAAAGCAATTTGGTGGTCTTGGTCTTCGACAGTCTGCGTTATCTGGAGTGGCTGTGGCTGCTAAGCTATTTTGGAGATGGTGTGTGGAACAGGATCAGCCGTGGGCCAGGATATTATCTCATAAGTATTTCCCGGGGATTCCACGGTAGGATCTTCCTCGTTACCCTCTTGAGGGGAAAGGTTCAGTGATTTGGAATACTCTTCAGAAGGGTGCAAAGCTTATTAAGGAAGGTTTATTTTGGATCTGTAGATGAGGAACTGAAGCTCTCTTCTGGTCGGATTCTTGGGATGGATTCCCTCCACTTACTTCTCAGTTCCCCAATCTACTTCCTTTGTGCCAAAGATTTCTCGAGGCTGGCTGGGCTAGGGTGAGTGACTTCAAGTCTATTGCTTCTTTTGGTCAGTTGGAGGTAGCTCATTGGAAGGATCCCGCAGAGTGGCCAGATTTGGGTCTTGCAGAAGAAAGTGCTGAGCTTCACAAGATTCTTCATAGTAGGAGTTGTAGTTCTCTTCTGGAAGAAGATATTCTTGCTTGGACCCATAATCCTAAGGGGGTTTACTCTGTTGCTTCTGGTTATCAGGTGTTATTGGCTCAGAAGCTAACTGGGGCAGAGGTTCATTGGTGGAAAAGGGTGTGGAATAAACTCTCGTGGCCTAAATGCAACTGCTTTGTTTGTACTTTGGCTTGGAATAGGTGCTTGACCTGGGATAACATTCGTAAACAGGGATTTCAAGGACCTTCAATTTGTGTTTTGTGTGGGGGAGCGGAAGAGGATTCTTCACATTTGTTCTTTCGGTGCCCCTTTGTTGTGCAGCTTTGGCATTGGTGGTGGGAGGTGTGGAAGCTTCCCTGTCTTCATGCGTGCTCTTTGGTTGAATTCTGGGATAGTATGGGAAGACCTCCTTCTATGGCTTCCTTTTTGCAGGAAGTTTGGTTCGTGGGCCCTACCTTTCTACTTTGGCAGATTTGGTTGGAGCGGACCCGCAGAATTTTTCGTGATCAGAAGTTGGTGGGTCGGCAAGTTTGGATGCGTATGCTTGGAATGGTGCAGGAGTCTGTCTTAGCTAAATGTGATGTGGTTTTCCCCTTGGAGAGAGGTGATGCTGAGTTGGTGGCCAGACTAGGTCTTCAAGAAATTCATTCATCT
>VDFB02133896.1:0-37186 GCA_007258455.2 Sequoia sempervirens | reverse complement strand
TTTTATGTAGTCAACATGGGCGAGATGAATATAGTGTTGGGTATGGGATGGCTCCAGGACATTGGAGAGTTTACTCTCAATTTACCAAAAATGGAGATGAAGTTTGAGTTACATGGCAAGAAATATGTGTTGAGGGGGATTGCAGATGGGAGCTTGCGTACTATCTATCTTGTTAGGGAGGAAAGCGGGAAATAGAGCAAGAGGTTATTCAGAAGGAGCGTGAGATGATCCAAGAGGAGTTCGCGTTTGCTCATGGCTCCAGGGGTTCAGCATGGAGGTAATGTTCAGTTTGTGAACAATCCCTTGTTTGAGGCAGATGCTACATTGTCTTATGATAATCCGCTTTTCGAGTTAGATGTTGATTCCACTCTTGACCCTGATCTTGAGATGAGTGTTGATTGTAGTGTTTGGGATCCTATCAATGCATCAAGATTTCAAACAGGGCTCGCAAAGGAGTTTCACAGCGTGTACATGGTGTAGAGTGGTTATAGCTTCACATTTGATCCTCACGTACATGATTTGTTTCAAATGCATGGTTCAAATGCACATATGCTGGATAGTTTGCATGATAGCTTGCCTTGTGCAAATATGGGAAGCGAACCTTGTCAACCTTCCAAGTTGCTTCCACTTGAGGTTTTCACTCCTGCGACACTTGGAGTTGGGATTGATATGGTTCATCATGATTTTCTAGTTGTTCAGATGTTGGTATTACGAGAGTTAGTTGGTGATGTTAGGGACATTACACAATTCTTCCAGTGGGACGTAGGTGGTGTGATCATTCAAAGGGTTGTCTATTGGCAGTTGAGATTGCTTGGGGACAAGCAATTTTTGGGAGGGCGGATTGTAATGTCCCCTTTTTAGCTCGTTCCAGTCTCTTGGTAGATTAGCCTATTAATTGGCCCTCGTAGGCTAATGCAGTTGGTGAGAGGGTCTTGCTTGGCATACATCATAGTGGTTTCTTCTCCACAGTTTTGGGTGGTTCAAGATTGGCCTTTGTTTGGTGATTCAGGACTCAATTTTACACACTTATTATTTATGTAAGTCAGCAAGTCAAGAGAGTCCATTGTTTCTATTTATAGTAAGGCACCTAGACATATGGTGAATTCAGCATTGATCCCAGTTTTCAGTTGGCCGGGAGAAATAAGGAGTAATGTGCAAATTATATTATTTAGTTATTATTAAAGGTGACTTTAATAATAATTAATCATTAGAAGTATATTATAACTTTATGTCTAAAGGGCCCATGTAATGACTTAAAATGCATTTAATGAATAATTAAATTGGGCAATTATTATAAAGTTATTAAATGCACATTTATTATTATTAAATGATTGAAAATAATCTTCTAGAGGGTCGACCTCTTCTTGGTGAAAAATTATATAAAGGGATCAACTGAGCAATTATAATCATCTAGGATTTTGAAATTAAGCTTTGAAGGATTTTGTTGTGGAGACAAAAAATCTCAGGGTTTTTGCAATTTCTACATTTATTGATCATTGGGAACAAAAATTCTCATTGATTGGCATAACTGAGGTTGTGAAAGATCTTCCGAAGGGTTGCCCGTGGATTGGCTGCATCCAGTAGTCAATAGTGAGCTTCATTAGTAAAGAATCATAGGCTTTTCACCAGGGTTTAAATTGTAGATTATTGTGAGACAATTCTAATCTGAAAGATATTTGGTGATTGCATTTGGTGATTCGTTTGGAGCTACATATTCTCAGATTTTCTTGAAGACTCCTTTGGAAGGACGTTTTTGGCATTGCTAGAGACGAATTTGAGGAAGTCGATTTTTGTTTTGGAAGGAGATAAAAATCAGACATCATTGGTAGCTGAGACACACTTGTAAATAGTGAGATTTTGTCAAAGAAAGCCAATAAAAATCAGTCAAGGCTTTTGAGGAGTTCGCTGGGCTCACATGAGGCTAGACGCAACATCTTGAAGGGCATAGACTTCATCATCTTGGAGGATCCAACAAGTTGTGTGGCTGCCATTATTATATCAGGTTCTTTATTTGAATAGTTTGCATTGTAGGAGAAGCTGCTGTCATAAGCAATCATTGGCATTGTACAAATTCAGTCATATATCTATTTAGCATTGCATTTGGTTGGGAGTTGTAGTCACTGTCCTATGACAATCATTTGTCAATGTAATTTCAGTCAAGTTGATGTAAGGGGAAGTTTGCATTTTGCATATGAGTGAGCCTTGTAATCACTGCAAATATCAAATAGAAATAATGGAGGTTGGCTGCAAATTGTTTGACGAATTGTCAATTAGTTACTTTCATATCAGCTTATATAGTTTGCATACAAAGTGTTTGACAAATTGTCTCACTGCTGTAGATGCACATTTTGCACAAGTAGGTTATATATATGCACTTGAAAAATACAAAAGAATTGCATTTCATCTTTGCTACTTGGTTAGACATCTTAGCAATCATTTTCAAGTCATTTCCAAGCATCTTTGCATCAAACAAAACAATCAAAACAAACTGAAAACTCAACACAACAAGCCCAGATTTTGCAAGGCAAGTGTTTGACAATATTCCTCAATGCTCAAATTCAGAGAATAATCATTAGAAGTGCAGGAATACAGTTGGGGAGAACATAGGGTTCTTACAAGATCAAAGCCTTTGATCCCCCTTCTTTACAAGATGCTACGAAGAAGGTGAGAGATATGGGGTTGACTGCCCCAAAGAAACAATTTCCACCTAAAACAATCACCCCTCCAAAGGATGAGAGTCGTCATCCAGTTGCAGACCAACAAAAGAAACCTATGCAAAAAATTAATGATGATACTATTAACAACTTAAGACAGAATAAATTATGCTCCACATGCAAGGGACCATATAGTAGGGATCGTGTGTGCCCTCTTAAGGGGAAGGTGAACGAGATGGAGTATTATTATGCGGATGAATTAGATTCTGAAATTTCATAACAGTGAGCTGATCCGGAGGATAATGAGATAGGAAGAGCTTCCACAAAGTCAGGAACAAACTTAGCAAAGCTATCCCTTATGGCACAACTCTCTAGCATCCAAAGAGAGGGATCTTTCAAAACTCAGAGGAGTCTTGAATGAGCAGCGTGTGATGACTTTGCTTGATACTGGAGCAACAGATAACTTGATTGATTAGGGATTGGTTGCTAGGCACGAACTTCAAACAGAGGACTTTGAGGAGTTCAGGGTGAGATTTGCAGATGGTTTCACTCTCACTTGTACGAGGAGGATTCTTAATCTCACCTTGCAGTTGAGCGATTATGAATTCCAAGCAGATTATTATGTTGTCAGCATGGGTGAGATGGATGTTGTCTTAGGCATGAAGTGGCTTCATGCAATCAGAGAGTTTTCCCTCAACATACGCTCAATGGAAATGAAATTTGCAGTTGATGGTAGGAAATATGTATTGAAGTGAATGGCTGAGGGGAGTCCATGTGCCATCTCCCTCAATGGGAAGAAGAGTAGAGGGAAAGGGAAAGAGGTTGAATAGGTGGTGGAGGAGCATGATCAATTCTAGGAGTACGTTTCCATTCATTGCTCCAAAAGTTCAGAGAGAGGTTATTCAGATCAGCAAGTGGGTAATGTACAATTTGTTATTAATCCATTATTTGAGGATGAGGTTGGTTTGACTTATGACAATCCACTCTTTGAGCTAGATGACGGCACCCCTTTAGAACCTTGTGTGGAGTTGGGCAACGATCACAGAGATTGGGATCCTAGTTGTGCATCGGAACTACAGTCAAGGCTTGCAGATGTATTCCATAGCGTGTATATTGTGCAAAGTACATACAGTTTTACTTTCAACCCACTCGTACTTGATTTGACTTTGATGCACAAAGCACACACACATGTGATGGACGGTTGGCATGAGGTATCTCCTTCTAAGGATGAGGGAAGCAAACCTTGCAGGTATCCAAAGTTGCCTCTACAGGATGATCATGCTTACATGGTACAGGGGTTGATCTTGGCCAACATGGCATATTTGGTCTGGTTAGACTGGTGCGACAGGAGTTATCTGGAGGCAAGAAGGACAAACCACAGTTTTTCCCTTGGGGTCCAGGTGGTGTTATGTTCTTCCTTCAGACAGTGATTGATAGGGTTGCTCAACTTTGCACTATTGTTCTTCAGTGGTTGCTACAGATTTCCGGTTGGGCATAGTACCATCTAGTTTGGGGGCCTGACATTCAGGACCGACTTAAGTGTGCAAGTGAGGATTGCTCGAGGATAAGCAATCTTGGGGAGGGCAAACTGTAATGTCCCCTCTTTAGATAGTATCAGATTATTGGTGGATTAGCCTATCAACGGGTCCTCGTAAGCTAATGTTGGTGTTTAGAGGGCTCTCTTGGGAGTTTCTTGGTTCTCCAGATGTCCTTTTGGGTGTCAATTTCCTGTGTTCTCTTTTCCAATGCTTGGTGATATTTAGGGACAACCTTCCTAAGGTGTTTCAAGCTCCATTTGCACTCATTTACGATTTTTAGTAAGTCACTGGACGTTTGAGTCCAACCTTACTATTTATAGTAAGCCATTCAGATGAGCAGAAGAATCAGTGAGTAACCTCAAGGTGTTGGCAGAATCATTAAAATGTTGATATATTGGGTTTTTATGGAGTTATAATTTATTAATTATTATTCAAGTATTAACTTTAATAATAATTAAATTCTAAGTGGATATTATTATTGGTGTTTAATGACCTTTATTATATATGATTTTATTTAACCATAAGGTCATTAAATAAAGTCAAAAGGGGACACCAACATGAGATTAATATTTTTAAACAACAAAAGCAAATATTTTAAAATAGTAAATGGTTAATAACACCAAAAAGGAATCGTGGCCTTTTGAAGGAGTATACAAGCTTTCAAAAAAGCTCATTGTGCACTCATTCACTTTTATAAATACTTGAGATTTTTGTTGTGGAGAAGAAACAAGGGTTTCAGGTAGAAATTTGATCTTGGAGAACGATAATTCTCTTTGATTCAGTGAGCTACAAGTGTGCAATATCACCCAAGGATTGCTCTACAGGTAGCTTCATTTAGGACCTGCAATTGTGCTTATTGGAGTTAATTTACAGAGGGATTTGAAAGGAAAATTTTTGCAGTGTTAAATCAGACTTATGCAAAGGTTCTTCGAAGGGTTTAAAGGCATTGTGAATCCCAACAAGCTGGCCATACATCTTCAATAGGCCGTACACTTGTAGCTGGGCATAGGATTTCTCCAAGGCCAAACGCCTATCATTTATAGCCACAAATGCCCACATTGCTGGCATCTAGGGCAAAGGAAGGTTGTGCAACAATTTCAAGGCATGATTATGTGGTTATGAGGAGTGGTGTTCAAATTTGTGAGCCTCTAGTTTGTTGGTTTAATCATTTCAAACCTGCAACTTTGCATATTTGTAATATGGGTATGATGCTAATTAATTTCCTAAGGCAATAATCAAATTCAAGTCATTTATTTTATGCATTTGTTAGAAGTTAGTTCATCTTTGCAAATATCTATATTTTCTTGCATTCCTAGAAAAAAAACACAAAAACTATAAAACCAAACAAAATTCAAAAAGTAAATATCCTATAAGGGGTGGCATATTTCACCTAGCTTGCTGGTCTGATTATAGGGTTTGTAACCCCTGAAAATTTGAAGAATACCTTCCAACTTGCCCAAATTCGCCCCTCCAAACTGGTCGCCTATGCTGATGCAAATTTTGAGCATGAAACTATCAAAAATCTCCATTGAAGTGCATGTGAACCTCTATCATGAAGTCCTCCATTGAAGAGCTAGGTTTTTGTCCAACTCCTATATTGTTAAGGGTTTTCATCCTTATAATATTCGCCAAAGGGCAGATCAAAAAAGCAGAGATAATTCGTTGATGTCCAAATGCCCCCAAATGACCTTGTATTTATGTCAATCCTCCTTATGCCTCCCGATTTGGTCAACCCAACTTGGGCGCCACTTTTGCAATTTAAATTTTTTTTTAATTTACTTTTTATTCCTTCTTTTGGGCACCAACTTGTCTTTTAATGTTTATTTTATTTTTATATGATTTTTTCACCTTATTCCTCCAAAAAGGGGCCATCCAAGCCCATATAAAAATATATAAAATATTTTGCCTCCAAAATTTATGATAAATCAATTAAACCCTTTTTCCATCATCTTCACACCAAATAAAAATTATTTAGACCAAATTTTATTTTTCTATTTTTCCAAGGCCCCAAAATTCAAAAATAATAAAATATTATTTTTGCTTAAATTTTCCTTGTTTTCCTTGAGAAGCAACATTCCATTCAAAATACACCACATAGTATCTTATATTATATAATAAACAAAACCACTCTATTAATAGTCAAATATTAGTCAAACTTGAATGTCATGCTATATATGAAAGTATCTTGTAACTACATGCAAGACAATGGGCTATTTATATGTCAAAATTTCAGTTCTTATGAATATTAGGATATGAAATGTGGAAGTGTTAAGAAGAAAACTGTTATGTAGAGGAACTGTGTGAGCCTCTATAGTTGTTTGCTTTATTATTTAGAAGTGTGTATTGAAGTTGTAAATGGTCATGTCAACGAGACAGTATGATCATTGCCAGTGAGGCATCTTGTGACCATTAAAATTTTGTAGCCAGTAAGGCTTTGCTAGTGAGGCATTTCATTAAGCTAGTGAGACACTTTTACGAGTGGTTTTTCATCCCTACAAGGGTTTTCCACTCATGAAAAACTCTGTGTTATGGTTTCTTTGTGGATGCATTTATGATCTTGCTATTTCCTTAATTTGCATTACAGTATTTGAATTTACATGTATTGCTGAAATGATAATTCATGTGTAAGCCTACATGGCTAAATCTAATGAAGGCACCGCCTTGTTTTAATATACTTTGATTCATTGATATATGTTATTCCATTTGATTGTAGTGATGAAAGTACTTTAATCATTCCTCTTATTTTGCACCTTTTATAATTATTTATTTATATTAAATCATTTCAGGAACTTAAGGATATAATTAGTATATGTGTTTTTCCGGTCCTTACATTTTGGTATCAGAGCCCTTAGGTTCAATACTTGGGCCTTGAGTTTCCTGTGCTTAGGTTGTGTTATAGTATATAAACTTGATGTATTGAATAGAGAACCCTAGTTGTGGGTCAGGATTCTTTTGATGCGTTGGTGATTCCTAGATGATTGGTTGGAACCGATTAGAAGTTTAGACGTAATTGATCATTCAAGGAACTCTCGAGGTGTGAGACCCCTTCGCATGGGTCGCATTTTCTTAAGAATTGATAGTAAGAGTGATGATGACTATTTGAAATAAGACAAGGTGGATAATATATAGTGTCATTTGAAGTGAGCCAAGATGGATAGTCTATGGTGACAACCCATGAATGATGAGGTGCCAATAAAAGTTAATTAATAAGAGAAATATATTGTGAAGAGAGATCTCTTTGATGACGTAAAGGATGAATGAGTTGATAAAATATAAAGGAAGAAGAAAAGAAGAAACTTTTGATGAGAGGAAGAAGGAAAAACCCCTGTGAAGTAAATAAAGTTGATAATAATGGATAGATATTGGTTGAGCCTTCTCGAAGGTAGGAAACCTAAGAAGGATGTTTTAAAGGTGAGAATGTTTGTAACAGTGCTAGGTTTTGGGCAAGATGATTGTTGAGCAACGTCTTATTCCCACAGGATTTGGATCTAATAAAATCCACGGGATCTTTCACAAATGCAAGGTCCAGATGTCTTAAGAATCTTCATTAGTGATTCATGATAGAAGTTGATTAGATAAATATCTTGATCTGTCTAATAGGCAAAGGCATAAGTGATTGATGTGATGAATCATGTATGCTTGATTGTTATTAGTGAAAGTATGTATACATATTGTTGGCATTTAAATTTGCACCTCTGGAATGCGTATTTGAAACAGACAGCTATGCATAGTAAAACTGCTCTTCAAATTAGGAGGGGAGGCTCCCTCTTGCTGATGGTGTTGAAAGAAAGTAAACTAAAAACTAGGTTGCCTATCTTTTTGATCAACTAGAGCAAAAGGTTTATTAAACACAAATGCCGCAACTGAGATTTTCTGATTAAGAACTTCAACTACGACTAACTTAAGCTAAAGACGTTTCTAACTTCTCAAGTAATACACAGAGCAAGAGAAATTAGAAATGAACAAGGTTGATTCTCTAACAAAGTGTTTCAATAAACTCTTTCCCAACAAACATCTACACACTTCAATGTAAGCTGAAATTAAAATCACAAAAGCATAACACAAATTACGGAAATCTGAGATGTTATACCAAGGCAAAGGAGGCTCATGATTTTATTTCATAAAACTTTTGGAACAAAAATTACTAAACACATGCTTGGAACAAGAGCTTGCAGCTAAAGAGGCTTGCAAAACTTGTTCTTACACAATAGGAACAACAATTACAATAACTACTTGTTGGCTAAAAGAGACTCAACAATTCGCTATCATAAAACAATTGAACAACACTGAATAACAAATAGAAGGCACTTAGGCTTAACATTTTGTTATCACTAGCATGGTTAAAGAAAACTAATGATCAAAGGCTCTTATTTATAGGCAAGCAGAGGAGTAGGGAACCTTAAAATCTCCTTGCTTTCACAATCTAGGGCTTGCTCAGCAAGCAAACTTTATTTCTAAATCTAGAAAGAAGATAACATCTAACACCTAAGAAAGCAAGAAAAGCGGGAAAGGCCAACTAGTACATTTATCTTCTTTCTCTTCTTCAAAGAATGGATAAGAATTGCTCCAAGAATAGAAAGAAAGCAGAAAGAAAGCTTCTAGAAGAAAGTTGCTTTAAATCTCTATGACATCCGCTAAAAAGCAGGAAACTGTGTCCCGGTTCAGTGCATCTATCCCATCAATAGCAAAGTTGTGTTTTTCTAAGATATCCTTTCCATTTGCAATTGATCTCAGGAAATCTTCGACCTCATTGGCCGCCTTTTCAAACTTTGTTGACATCATCGAAATATGACTCATTCTCCCGCCAACTAGATTGCTGCTATCACAGCTGCGAACAACACTCTGAAATTGAGTTTGCACTTCATCAAGCCCGACGTAGGAACCATCTTCAAGACTGTACTAAGAGGGAATCTCTGTGACAAACTCATTGATGAAAAGAAGAGCTTCAATCACCCTTTGTCTGTAGGCAATAAACTCCTCGGATATCCTCTCATAAGTTTTAACCTTGAAGACATGACGCTCTCTCCAAGCAAGGATCTGCCTCTTGTGTTCTTTTGAGGCCGCTGAACCATAGGCTGTATCTAAATCAGCAATGATGATTTCATGCCTTGGTTTTACTTCAACCATTGATTGTTCAAACCATTGGATACCTTGACGTAGCTCATGAGCGTTTTCTCTCAACTGAAACATTCGTGCCAAGATCTTCTTTCCTCTGACAATGAAACTCTTGATCCACTCCTGAGTTTCCTTCCCACAAATGACCAACTGCCTCAACTGATGATGATCAGCTGGTGTATCTAAAACCTAGGGCAGCAACTGAGTAGCCTGTGAAGAACCATAGACAAGGTTAGAAAAATAAAGCCTAAGTTGCTGTATTTCAGCCTTGAGGGCTGCTTTGTCTTCCCCATCCTTGAGCACTCTTTCTTGAAGGTTTTTAGACACAATTTTGAACAAACTGACATCCGTATGTCTAGTATTTCTACCAAGATTAGCCTTGACCATCACAAAGTCATCCATATTCACCTCATCCCTATTCTTATCTATGGGAGGTATGGCAGTCTCCATAACCATCTCACCATTAGGATTCCTATCAAAGTGAACTTGCTTCTTTGCTTTCTTCTTAGGAGGTTCCTAATAGATGTTGTCAAGATCATCAAAATTTACCTGATATGAAGGTCTTCTTCTCTCCCTTCCCAAGGAGCTCTCAAGCCAAGACACAGTAGTATCTTTACGAACTTCCTTGGGAGGTACAATTGCAATTTCTTCATCTTCTTCAATATCTAGGTCAATGTGAATCAGTGAAGACTCTACCAAAGGTACAAAAACATGTGTTAAAGGCGGCTCCTCTGCTTCTTTCTGAGGTACAGGCTCGTCAAGAGGAGCTTCTGTTACAACTGTAGGTTGCTCCTGTATGACTATGCCTAAGAAGTCTAACCTTCTTACATTTTTATTTGATCTACTACCTTTGACGCCTTCTTGAGACTGACTTATGCCTTTCCTTTTCGACTGTACTCTGGAAGAAGAGGGAAGTGTCCTTAGCGGCTCTGCTACTGGAATGGAGTTTTTCCTCTTAATGATTAGGAAAACCTTGCTATGCTCGAGGACTTGTCTTGTCCTGTCTTCAACTGAGAGGGACTCTTTAGCCCAATTGACTTGAGGAAGGGGCTGATCTTCAATTCACTTCTAAGCATACATCGGGAAAAGCACATCCTCATCATCATCTGATAACCCTTCAATGTCTTCTAATAAGCAGTCTTTCATCTAGTGAAGAGTGAGTCTGCTGTAACTATGCCTCTACACCTTGAACTCATCTATGCAATTGGCCCAAAAGTCTTCGAGAGCGGGTAAGTGAGCATAGTTTTTCTCTAGTCGGCTAGCGTAGACACCATGAGGGTCATAAGATCATCTCTCGCTGTAAGGATTGAGACCAAGTTTATCTAACTCATCCCCCATGGTCTTATAGCATCTGCTGCAGTTCTGCATGTATAAATTCCCAACCCCAATGGAAAACAGAGGGTTGGTTTCTTTCTGTTCCTCAAGACTGTGTGGACCTCACGTGCCTGCCTTAAGAACTCCATGAAGACAACCTCATCTGATGGGTACCTTGGTAACATGAGTGGAGCGCCTGAAAATCCATAGACTCTGAGATAAGTGAAAGTAGGAAATTGTATGAACCAATCTACCCACTCCGCCATCGCTGCCCTGGCAGTTGAAGAGATACGGACGTGCAATTCATTGTCTAGGTCCTGCACTGTGTACATCAGGAAAGCCTCATTCACCCTTTTGTAGTGATGTAGAGACTTCGTGAATTCCAACTGAGGGTAATAGTTGTAGATATGTTGTACGCTCAATGATCCCTCGGTGTTCAACCCTTTGAATTGACCTCGGTAGACCACTAGGTAGACTAGGTAAGAAACCATATGGAACTCATGAATCTAGAAATATTCCGTTATCTGCTGATGAAGGCTGTCACTGATCAAGGTGGGCCAATCATAGAACTCAGTCTTCTTCATGATATGACGAATCACATAGAACATCCATGGTTGAAACTTGGTAGCATTTTCTTGTCCAGTGACTCCCTGTTGAGCAAGGTGATTATGATGGCAATCTCATCTCTAAACTCCCTTCGCCCGACATTCTTAGGCAAAGTCTTCTATTTCTCCTTCATCCACCTTTGTGCAATCTTCTTGCTATATTTGTCCTTGTGCATTTCCCACATCTTTTCGCATTCGCCTTTTGAGATAGTGACACTTTCAGGCCAAGGGCGAATGGAAAAACATTTCTCGATCACATCAGGTTTATAACTACAGATCAATCTACATCAACTGACTGGATCTCCCTTGTAGCCGGATTGTAATGCTTGAAGCAAGCGATTACGAACTTGAGGCTCTGAACTGAAATAGGAATAAACGCTGCTACAAGGAGTCTAGAGTGTCCCACGTTTCTGATTGAAGTGTTGCCTGCACTCTCCAAAGCGTGTAGATCAAACACCGGCTTGATGTGATGCAAGTCCGTTTCAGTTGTTTTGATGTAATCATGATAGAGAGCTGATTCAGTCTTGAAAACATTGGGAGTATACTCCATTTCGAAAACCTTGAAAAATGCTATAAACTCACCTATGTTCAACCAAGTTTTGAGCAATTTACTATTTTTAGAATGCTGAATTTTCTTCCTCCAACAGACAAATTTTTGAAAAAAATTCTAAGATATGGGTTTTGCTTAGAATTTCGTTGCAAGACAACCCAGATCATCCGTTTTTTTAAATTTTGATTCTAGACTGAAAAAGCAGCAAACCCTAATTTCTTCAATTTTTCATGAAAAAAAGTTGGCACCTAGGTTTTGTTCATAATACAATTAGAAATGGACCCAGTTGATTAGATTTGAAAAACACTGATGGCTGATTGAAAAAGCAGCCAACCCTAAAATTTGAAATTTGCTTGAAAAAAGCTGTGATATGGGTTTTCTTTAGAAGACTGATTTGAGAGGACCCAGATGATCAAAAATTAAATGCACTGAGGATTTCACTGACATGCAAATAAAAAGCAGCTGTTGCAACTTGATTAACTTCTTGAAAAATTCTTCAGAAGAATGAGTTGATAAGACCCAGATTGCTGAAAATTTGGAAATCTTGGCCTTCTTGAAAAATTTGATCTTCTGGATGAAAAAAGCATGAAAAAGCAAGGCCTTATGCTGCTGGTCTGAAAAATTTAATAAAGAATCAGCAAACTTGAGTTCTTGAATCATGAAATATAACTTCAAATCTGCTGCACCAACTTTCTCCTTTGAATGCTATTTGCAAAAATAATGAAAATTACATGAAAGAGAGGTGTTAAATAGACTTAGGGTTTGAAATAGGTTTGCTTTCTTTTGCTTTTATCTTCAAAACCCTAAAATTGGCCTGTTCAATGAACCTGGACATTCTCTTCATCTCACAATTTTGAGATTTTTTGAAAATTTCGAAAATTTCACTAAGGCATTGAAAGTTGGGCACCCTTCTTGGCTAGAGGTGCCTACTTCATTCAGACTAAGCCATTTTTCTGAGTTTTTCAACTTTTCTTCCATTTTGACCCCTGGTTTGATCGTGATTTCTGGATGTTTAGTTGATCTGGCAGACGACCTGAATGATTCATTGCGAAGCTCGACTGAACCTGAGAAGACAGTTTTGGAGGCATCTCTAGGGAAAAACTTCGTTTTAACCTTCAAATTCATGGGAGCCTATTTCCTCCAGGGGCACCCATTTTGTCTAGAGTAAACCATTTTTATGATTTTCAAGCTCTTCCTTTTACCTCCTCTATTTCAGAAGATTTTACAATTTCGGATGATTGGGGCATCGGACGAAATGATGGTTGGACTCGTTGTGGAGCTAGGAGGATTTTGAAGGGGTTTCTCTAGGAATGACTTCATCAAAAAGTTGAATCTAGGCCATCAAAAGCTTGGGCGCCCCTGGCAAGCTGGGGCGCCCAACTTCACCAGAGTTAGCCATTTTTCAATAAATTTTTCCTTTGCTTTTGACTTTGACATTTAAACTCTTGTTTTACCCTCTGTTTCACCTCCTATATCTGACAACTGCCAACCCTGATTAACGTGTTGATGGTCTCTTTGGAAAGCTTAATCAATCCTGGAGAAGACATGTTGGAGACTTCACTGGCAGATTCATCCGTTTAGGCCCTCAAAATCAAGGGCACCTTTCTCCTCTAGGGACGCCTATTTGCTCTAGACTTAGAATATTTTATCTAATTTTCTTCTCATTTGAACCTTCATTCTATACCTTGAGCTCGATCTGGATTTGTAGGAAATCGGCCAGTCAAATGTCCTGACGAAGATATCCGCTACGAAGCTGTTTGAATTCCAGAGAGATTGAGCACTTTAGCAAACCCTAACTGCTGGATTTGCCCCTTCAAAAAGCTGGGCGCCCTTCTTCACTGGGGGCGCCCAAAGTTCCCAGACTTAGTCAAATTTTTGTGATTTTCATGTTTTTTTAATCTGACTTCTGTTTGGATCCTCCTTGTTTGATCTCGAATCCCAGACAACTGGATGATCCAATGACTGCGCCGTTGGATTCATTGCGGAGCTGGAAGAAAATTGAGCAACTTTGCTTGGAGGCTTAAACCCTAATTTCAACATTTAATGCCCTAAAAAGATGGGTGCCTTTTTCCTCCAAGGGCGCCCATGACAAGCAGTGTTAGAATATTTTTCACAGTTTTCACCTTCTTTCCTCATTCTTCGTGCTTGCTCACCAACTCACCTTCTGCTCAATGCTTGAGGGTTGAATCTGATGCCTGGTAACTGGCTGACCTCCATTGATGACCTCAAAGCTCCTGATATGCTTTTGAAAAAGCAGAATAGACCCACTAGGGCAAAACTGATCTTTTTGAGACTCTGACTGCACCACCCTGATATGGAAATATTTTGAGCCAATCAAAATCAGTTTGGACCCTGGCGGACAAACTTTCTATTTTTAGAAAGTTTTGCCAGTATCCGTTTCAAAAGAAACCCAGAAAAAGTTACTATTTTTAGGAAATTTTAAAAAATAGCAATTTTCCTAAAAAGTAGGGATGAAAAACTGAGATATAGGTTTTGTAGATTAGGTCGCTCTTAGCAAACCCAGATCATCAAATTTTGAAAATTTTATGTTTTAACCCCTCATGCAAGACATGCACACCCAAATTGTGTCCTTTTTTGACAGATTTAACAAGACTTTTACTCATTTCTTCAAAATGTATAAGTGTAACAAAAAATTTAATTTTGGGGTACAACACATATGTACTATATGAGAATGATACTAGTGCAATAATGCACTTCTCATGCTCTGTGTGAATGCCACATCTATATGAATGATTGTATGCATATCATAGAAAATTGTTGCCTTAACTGTACTTATATCTATACTTGAACGAGAAATGTTCACTATACTAATGTGAGTGATGCATATTTCATATTATTGTTGTTCTTGTGCGAGTGATGCACTAGAGTAAGTTCTTGATTCCTTCGTGTGGATAAAGCACTTGAGTAATTATTGCATTCCGTATCTGTGGGTGAGATATACTTTTGATACTCATTGTGTTTATTGGATCGAGTAATGATCACTATAACTGCACTATTGTAATTTATGCATATTTCACCTTTTGTGTGAGCAATGCATTTGTGTGAGAGATGCACTTACTATATTTATTGTATGAAAACTTGAATGAGTAATGCACATTGTATACAAGACATGTTCCATATTTGTGCGAGTGAGGCACTACAGGTAAATTATGTATTCAAACCCTGTGTGAGTTGTGAACCAAGGGTTCATGCATTCTTGTTTGTTAACTATTCATTCTATGTGCACTTGTGGGTGTTATGCACTAACATATCATCTGGTCCTTATTTTATGCAATTTGATATAGATTATTCTTGTTGAATGTGCTATATGTGATAAGCTTTAAGCTTACCTTCCGGGATAGGATGCCAAATGTGGGCTAATAGAGAAGGTGATCTTCTTTTTCAAGATCAACCAAATTTTGTAATTATGCTTTGGCCAAAGCGAGTTGTACCATTGAAATAGATGGATAATGAATGCCTAGAACTTTTATATGTTTCTCTGCCACATCCTCTATGCAAGAAATATGTTCATTCTAGTATAAGAGTGCATATAAGGCATCAGACATGCATCGAGAGATTCCCTCCTGCCCTATTGTTAAAGGTTTCTAAGCGCCTCCTGCAAGACCAGGTGTTCTTCGAGTTAGGAAGAATCCCGGGGAAGTGTTATGCTTCATGGCTAAGTGGAAAAAGCACCTTAACCATGCTCTTGACCTTCAGCTTGTGGAAGAACACTGGTTTATGGAAGCTGAAGATTGATTAAATGTTTTATTCTCTTTATGTAATTCACAAACTGGATATGTATCATTGCATGGATCAATGTATGGCTTGTTTAGTCAATTGATGTAATGCACTTCTCTTAGATGCACTCTTGTTGCATTTGTAAAAAGGTAAAGGATTATACATATCACACATTTACGGATACCTTTGTTAATAGAAATTTACTTTTTCCAATTATAGATTGCGATTTACTTTTTGTTGTGAAATTTAGTAACTAGTTGAATCAGTATTGGGCTTTTGATGATCTTCCTGACATCTGGTATTCTGGGTTGCTATGGTAATCAACTTGAACCTTTTTGTTTTAATAAGTAATCTTCTTATCTTTGATGTTTCTAATCATGTTGATGATCTTCTGTAACTAGTTGATCTTCTTATCTTTTATGTTCATCAAAATGAAGACTTTGTTGTAATTGTTTGACATGATAACAAGTAGTATGGGGTGCTTGTTTATCATCATAGAGGCAATTATTCTAACATCTCATACGAGTAGGCATGTTGACAAAATGAATATAATTGTTTTCCATCTATTGGTAAATATTTTGGAATATGAAAAGATTTGAATAAGATATAGAAGATTGTATGAAAGAAATAAATCAGGTTGCATGCTTTTATGATTTAAGTAAATAGAGTGAATTTAATGAAGCCATGACGAGCTAACAAGGTGTGCAAGTTTATGAATGCTAGCCACAGGAAATTTTGTTGTTCTAAACAGATGGATGCTTGACAAGATGATATCCTTGTCGAGTGGTCTGATTGTGACATTAAGGTAAAACAAAGTAAGGAGGTATAAAAATTTCCTTTTATCTTTTAGTTAAGTTGATCATCGGGACGATGATTCTTTAAGGGGGGAAAGATGTCACGAACCCTATTTTCAATAAGTAATTTATAATTCAATAATACTATTTTGAGGCATTAGTATTTAATTTAGTGAATGATTATATTGCTTGTACTTTTGAATGGTTAATTAAATTAATTTGTAGGAAAATAAAAGTGCAATGAAACAAAATGATTAATTATAATTTAATTATAGATAAATGATAATGCTTGTTATTTAGAATAATTATTTTAATTGCAATTGAATGTTAATTTTTATTATTTATTTGGAATGAATATTTAATTTGCAATTAAATTTTATTTCTCTATTATTTATTTAGGATAACTATTTCTTTTGCAATTTAAAAAAAAGATATTTCCTAACCATTTACTGAGGTTAAGTACTTAGTTTGCAACTAAAATAGAATTTCCTTATTATTAATTATCAAGGATAAATACCACGAATGGAAATAAATTTTATTATTATTAATATTTTCAAGATTAGGTATTGGGAAACAAAAGAAATCTTTAAAAGAGGAGAAGAGAATAACAGAAACACAACATAAGCTTTCTTGATCTTTATTTCTCTACAAGAACTATAATTGAAAATGAGGTGCCGGGTAGAAGTTTTCTGGAGAACAGTAGATTAAAAATGGTAGAAAGAAGAGAAGAAATAGAAAAGAAGGAGACATAAGAAGAAAGGAAAAATCCACAAGAAAGTGACTTCCAGGAAAGCAAGAAAGGAAAAAGAGAAGAATCCAGAAGGAAAGATCAAGTTGAAAGCAATTGCCAAGTTTTTGAATCTTTTCCTTGCTTTTAAATTTCAAAATGTGAGAACAATTGATTGTATTGTAAAAGGATTGAATTTTCTCTTTGAAAGCCATTTGTGCATAGTCACTGTACTTGAGTGCTTGCTGTATGAAATTCATTATCACAACTATACATTCTGTATGTTCTTTCCTATTCATTAATATATATATATATGTGTGTGTGTGTGTGTGTGTGTATATTTGGCATTAAATATATTTATATAAATATACATATACATATTGCTGCAACTCCTTGTATTGAATAATTTATGTACTGGATTGAGACTCCAGTTTGTTCTTTTAATTTTAAATACCATTTCAAACTTTATCAATATTATTATATTATATATATATAAGAGATCATTTTGAAACACCGTAGCTGTATTTTTTTTGGAGATGGCAAACTTTAATTAATGGGGGGCCTTCCAGCTGCGCCCTCCCCATTGGGAGAGGGCTACACTGTGGAGGCGCTGCTCTCCACAGGCAGCATCCTCCCTAATGGAGGTGTCGGCCCTTGTGGCTTAGCATTATTTAAATTGAAACTTACGAATTGATTTGTAAACTATAGTTGTTCTCCCATATCACTATATGTGACGCCTCTCGGCTGTGCAAATAAGTATATATATATATATATATACTCAGAAACTTGTATATATTTATATATTCGGTGCCCAATAATTTATACATTTATATGGTATTTTTATACTTACAATATAATATTCTGAGTTAAAATGATATACTCTGAAACTATACTCCTGTCTTTTATATAGATAGTTTCCTGAATACCTATATATAAATATGAGTATATTTATATGGTATTTTTATACTTACAATATAATATTCTGAGTTAAAATGATATACTCTGAAACTATACTCCTATCTTTTATATAGATAGTTTCCTGAATACCTATATATATCGACATATATATTTGAATATGAGTATATTTATATTTAGTTGAGAATGAACAAAACAGAATTTCTGTAATAAATAGATATTAAAAACTAACTTAGAGTGTTGTATTTCTGTGATACATGGCTGAATATATACATATGCATATTCGTGAATGGGCATGTTTACTTTTAAAATGTAAATATAATTCTGATTTGAAAGAATTTCCTTGGATTATGTGTAAGAAGTAGAATTAAAATTTGAAAGAATAGTTATAAAAATCTGACTTGGAGTGATGTATTTCTGACTATTTCGAGGTGAGTGATTCAAATAAATGAGAGAATTTGATAATTATCCTCGATATTGAATAATGTTTACTATTGCAATCATGTATTGAATTAGTGTACTAGTGGGATTGTAATCTTTTTTTTTAGATTAGACAATTAGAATATAAAC
Source organism: Sequoia sempervirens (assembly GCA_007258455.2). Classification (NCBI taxonomy): domain Eukaryota; kingdom Viridiplantae; phylum Streptophyta; class Pinopsida; order Cupressales; family Cupressaceae; genus Sequoia; species Sequoia sempervirens. The sequence continues at coordinate 18,666 of VDFB02133896.1, read as the reverse complement.
CCACATTGAAAAGAAATTAAATAAATGTTGGTGATTTAATAAATGTGAAAAATTAGCCTTATTTCTCAGTGTTAAATATGAGTGGTGTTGTCGTTTATATTCACTTGTTTGGCAAAGAATTTGCCCCACCTTGTATTTAAATAGTGTATTGATAGATTGGTTGCTTGTGTGTCATTGGTAATGCATTGGTGGAGTTCTTGTGTTAATAAGTTTTAGAAGTCTTCCAGAGGCTTGAGATTCGTGTTACATTGTATAGTGAGTAGAAGAGTACTTAAGAAAGAATAAATATTTAACAAAGTAAAGAAATCAAATTAAGTTATTATGTTTAATTTAAAAACAATATTTAACATATTCCATTGAAGGAAAATATTCTAAGTATGAGATTCATATAGGAGGACGAAATTAAAGATTGGAATATGAAATTTGAAGATAATGTATAACACTAGATCAATATATATATATAGATGTAGATTGCAATTAACCTATGCATATTACATAATGTGAATCAATTGGGGAGTTTATAAAAGATAAATAAGTGTTAAATCATACTTTACCTTATTAAAGTTTAAGGAAGACTTTCTTCTCATGCATCATGGTTTATCATGCACGTGCGGAGAAAATAGATACTCCCTCACTTAGTTGATCTTGAGATTTATTTGCACTAGAATGTATACTCATATATATACTCATTAGCTTATATATGTATTCTCATACATACATGAGCTATACCTTCTTAATTTTTATATAGTATTGTTCCCTTATTGTTGAAACCTCTATGAATCAATGAATTTAGAAATAAGCATTCTTGTTATAATTGCATAGGCATGTGTGCATTTTAGCAATGCTAGGATTTCTTTCATAAAGCTTTATGTGATTGGCTTATGATTTTCAGTGTACTTGTGTGATATTTGAGAGGTCGTTGGAGGTAGAATTGTCTCATTTGCAAATACACTAGAGTGATTCATGATAGTGTTGACATTGTCATAATTTCATATGCAAGGATGATGCATTGGTGGAACTTGAAAAAGTATCTTGTAACTACATGCAAGGCAATGGGCTATTTATATGTCAAGATTTTAGTTCTTATGAATATTAGGATATGAAATGTGGAAGTGTTAAGAAGATAACTGTTATGTAGAGGAACCGTGTGATCCTCTGTAGTTGTTTGCTTTATTATTTAGAAGTGTGTATTGAAGTTGTAAATGGTCATGTCAATGAGACAGTATGATCATTGCCAGTGAGGCATTTTGTGACCATTAAGATTTTGTAGCCAGTAAGGCTTTGCTAGTGAAGCATTTCATTAAGCCAGTGAGACACTTTTACAAGTGGTTTTTCATCCCTACGAAGGTTTTTCACTCATGAAAAACTTTGTGTTATGGTTTCTTTGTGGATGCATTTATGATCTTGCTATTTTCTTAATTTGCATTACAGTATTTGAATTTACATGTATTGTTGAAATGATAATTCATGTGTAAGCCTGCATGGCTAAATCTAATGAAGGCACCGCCTTGTTTTTAATTTACTTTGATTCATTGATGTATGTTATTACATTTGATTGTAGTGATGAAAGTAATTTAATCATTCCTCTTATTCCGTACCTTTTATAATTATTTATTTCTATTAAATCATTTTGGGAACTTAAGGATATAATTAGTATATGTGTTTTTCCGGTCCTTACATCTTCAAAAATATCATCACCACCATATTAGATGATGCAGATGTGGTAAATTAGAAGAACCACAAATAGTGCCAATGGCACTAGCACTCCCATGCTTACTAGTTGGCTCATGGTCATCGTCAACATCAAGTGTAGTGTAATGTCCCCGTTTTTCGGCTCGCCAAATAGACATTAATTTAATTATTTGATATTGTTTGACAAAAAGTATATTTAAAAAGGTAATATTCAATAATTAGATTATAGTGTTATTATAAAGTGATGCTAAGGAAGTATTTAAAAGGTATTTTATAATGTCACTTTATTAAAAGGTGTTCAATGTTTTGGCAGGAAATTTGAAAAGGCTTCCAAAAGTTTCCTTAGATGAAAATAAAAAGGGAAGCGAGAGTTCATTTGGGATTAGGCCGATTTATTATTTTATTGGGTGTTTTGGTGGAGCTCTTCGAAGTCTGAAACCTTAGGTGGGAATTCCTATGGGTGTATCAGTTTCAGTGGTGAAAGATTCCTCCCTAGCTAATAGCAAGGGAAATCATCCAGGTTTCTCGCATTTGCACGGTAACGATTGTTCCAAATTTGTGTGTCTCCTTCGGAGACAAATTTTTAGAGTTTCAATATATCTAGTTCAATTTGCTGATTTGCACCTTTCATTTTTTCAAATAATAATGGAGCTCTTTGCCATTGTCATGCATGTGGAATACTCTACATGAAAGGATTAGCTTCTCAAAGCACACTACCAAGACCACCATCTCTTACATCATTGTAATGCCCTTAACAAAGCATTAGCTCAAATCCATAAAAGAAATTGCAATCACTCAAATCCTAGCTCTTTTTTATCACCAAGTTTCCAAAGTGGGCAAGGTGAGAGCATACAGAGACTAGAATGAGAACAATGAAATTAAATAGCAAGATATTGTCGACTAGCCAACCAAATTATATTAGAATCAAATTCATAGAATCAATCAATGCCAAAATAGAAAATAGTGATATGCAAATTCTAATCAAGCCAAAATGGCTGATAAGAAGCGAAAATGCATCAATGCCAAAATGACAAACTAAATCACTCGATTCCAATACAAACCAAGTTAGCAGATAATATACTGAAAATAAAATGGATTTGATAAATAAACTGACTAAGATCTTACAATAAAAGTAGGGATTTGGCAGTGAACTGTCAAGGATCTTTAATAAATTAGAATCACCTACTAGCAATAAATCATTCAGTTAATTATAATATTGGAAAATATAAGAATTGATATTTTCATACAATATGTTAATTTCCACAATATTATGAAAGTCAAAATATCATACCATCAAATTCAGTTTGTAAAGCCAATCCACAAAAGGAACCAATGTTGATAAATAACTCTAAATTTGGGCTAACTGTTGAACTAGATTGATTGTAGATTGTACGGCCTGATCGAAGGAAGTACAGCCAGCTTGGAAATAAGTATAGCTGGCATTATCTCTTATCAACTTGACTAAGTTAATAAACATCCCCAACAGATAGGTGCAAATCCATGGACATTATTTCCTACTGCCTATAAGAGAGATTTAGAAATGTACTACACTAAAAAATGCAAAATATTCAACTTGCATGGCCTAGTAGATATAATACGATCTGCAAATAATGGTATGAATAGTTAATGATTACTTTTTTCGATTGTTGCAATCTGAAATCAAGGTTAGATACCAACCAAATCAATGCCTAAACTTGCAAGGAATTAATGGCATTCTGAGCATCTACAATCCCATATGAAATATGGTATGACCAACAAACTTTACATAACACAATCTGTACGACCAGCATTAAGATCAAAAATATCAGATTAAACAACAAGTCAAATCTCTGTCAACTCCATATGATGAGGATATCATGTGCATGTACAGACTGAATAGAGTAGTACAGTCAAGCTGAAAAGGATATGACCTCCTTGAACCAAAAAGGTATGGCCTGTAGAGGATAAAATCTCACCAAAACACTAAAAATAATAATAATTTTACTATATCATCATAAACAAAAAACTGAAACCAAAATTGACTAAATAGGAGAAAATCACTAAGAAATTCACACCAAAATCAAGAACCCAGAAACCAAGATCAATTGGAGCACAATGGCAATCCCTATGTGGAACTACACTGAAAGGCTAAGGGAGTTTTCATTTTCAAAACCAAAATATTTTTTGTCCTTGGAAAGAGAAAGAAAAACTCACATTCGTTCTCAGAAAATGAAATTGTTTGAATGAGCAAGAAGTCATTTTCTTGAGACATCTTTATTTAAAACTTTTCAAGGGAAAATAATGTTTATTTTATTTTTACTTTACCTTCAAAGTTATAATTCACTTACTTTTAAGACCTTGGGCCTAGCAACACTTTATAATTCACTTTTGACCACCTTTTAAAATAATTAAATATAAGTCATCTTTTGTTTTTATTAAGAGGGGCAAATGCTTTTGACCCAGAGCTACGAACCGGTGAAGTCACAAACGGGGGACCTCATCCCAAATATAAATTCTCAACAATTCCACCCCAATGGGGTTCGAATCTTGTTGCACAACTTAACCACTACATCATGCAACTATTGGCTAATATAAGTCATCTTTTAAAAATTTTACATAAAGTTGTTTTTTGACAACTTAAATTTAATTATTTAATTACTTCCATATTTTCAAAAAAAGGGGGATATGACATCATTAGCATTGCAAGAATTAAAACTCAATCACCATTTGTCTAGTATACATTATCATTTTTTTAGTGTAAAATTGAGGGAACAAACTTATAGATTGAAATGGAATAAACTGAAGGAAAATATTGGAAAAAACTGTAAAAAAAAATATAATTCTCTTTTATGAGTTAAGATAGAAGCTAATACCCATTCAACAAGATTAAATTCTTCCAAGCGACCATGATCAATGGCCTTTTGCCCAGTAATAAGTTCAAGTAAAACTACTCCATAGCTATATACATCACTAGATGGAGCCAAGTGACGCCGCAGAAAATATTGTGGGTCCACATACCTGTCAAAAAGCTCAAGATAAAAAATAAGTAATTTAATGTGCAATCAGGAACCAAAAGTTGTAAATGAGTACAACTAGTTTTTAGACAGCAGAATATCCATTCACCTCTAACAAGCAAGATTACACTTACCATTTAGTGTAAAAAAAAATCACATTTCAGCCTTGAAAGGATCTAGAACACCATTCCTTAAATTTAACAAGAAAGGGGCAGAATTGGCTTGATCGATTCTTATTTCTTCAAGGTTACGGAATATAATTGGGATCTTACTTTAGGATTAAATGACTAGTGTTGGCGTTACAATTCGCACCTCTGGAGAGCATATTGGCAATGGACAACTATGCACAATATTAACTGCTCTTCAAATTAGGAGGGGAAGCTCCATCTTTTGCTGATATGCGTGAAAAAGTAAAGTATTCTAAAATCCTATCTTTTTGACTCAGCTAGTAGAGGCACAAGGTTAAGAAACCTAATACATTGCAGCTAAGGTTTTTCTCTGGTTTCCGCAGATCTTAACTATAACTAAGCTAACACTAAAACTATCCTATCTCCTCTAGATAAACAAAGCAAAAGGAATTAGGAGCAAGGAATTAGTATACGATATGCTTTAAATCAGGATTCCCACGGAGGAGGAACCCCTATCCAAGGTGTAGGCTGAAGTAAAGGTTATTGGAAACAACATCAAACAGTAAGCTAGTTCTCTGGATTCCCAAGGAAGAGGAACCCCTATCTGAGGTGTAGGCTGAAAGTAGCTTACTGGAAACAAACACTTAAACGACAAATTTTATTTCTAAATTCCCAAGGAGGAGGAATCCCTATCCGAGGTGTAGATATGAAACAAGATTATTAAAAGCAAATAAATTTGGGACAGCAAATTGCATGGACCTATCACACAAATGACTGATCAAACCAGCTTTATATTAACAAAGTGAACAAGTACAGAATAGCAACATTGCAGGGCAAGGAGGGCACAACAATTTGTTATTGCAGCAAAAGTTAAAGTACAAATGAGCAAAGGTGCTTTTATTTATAGAAGCTCGGAGGAGTAGGGAACCCTAAAATCTCCTCGAGTTAACATGAGTCTTGAAAACATGCAAGATTTATTCTTAAACCTAAATGTATGCAACTTAACAATTAACTAGAAAAACTACCTCAGTTAACTAATTCTAAACTAAACTAATTGGACTGTGCAACACGCAAGTCCTTATTGATATGAGAGTTAACTGACAACTAATATTAGTTAACTAAAACTGAAAACTAAATGAGAACTCCAACTGTATATAGATGATTCCAAAATAGACATGCCATGATATGTGGGATAATGAGTTAACTTGGAAAGAGGCATCAAGTTAACTCCTGTGTTTAATGTCTATCCTGAAAAGGTGGGATGTCCTGATCTGTAGTTCAGTGGCCATGATCTTGAGCAATTAACCCCTCCACGTGGTTGTTGATCGCATCACCATCTAGAGATCATCACATGTCTTAACAGTCAATTCACTGCTTGTCAGCAACTTGAGCAATCCTGGAAATATCTACACACTCTTTGACCTCTTCAGCTACCTTGTCGAAGCTAGTTGACATCAACGAAAAGTGATTCAACTTGGACACCATAGGATCACCATCAAAACCATCATGAACTAGGTTCTCGAACTTGGTCTGCACAACATCAAGATCAGTATAGGTACCATCTTCACGAAGATAGTGGCACGAGATCTGAGTGATGAATCCACTGATCAGTTTGAGAGCACTGGTAACATCCTCTTTGATTGCAGCCAACCTTGTAGAGATTCTTTCATATGTTTCTACCTTGAAGAGGTGTTGTTCTCTCCAAGTGAAAAGATTTCTTTTATCTTCATTTGCTACAATGGCATCATATGCAACTGCCAACTAAGAAATAAGAATCAAGTCCTTCGGTTTGCCCTCTGCCATAGTCAATTCAAGCACTGGATCCTTGGTGGTTTTTGAGACCGCTTTCAACAGAACAAAGTCGCCAACGCTTCTATTCTCTCTTGATCAAAGTATTCCGCACGCTAAGATTGCCGAAAGTTCGTGCGTTCAACTCCAAGGTTCCTTTAGTGCGAATAGGCTCAGTTTGGCTTGATGTGATATTGCTGGTATGTCAAGGGGACTTACGTAGTTGTTCAGACTTCTCACAGTCAGCAGTTGATATGTAATTTGAAGGGGATTCTTACGTGTATGATTTGGCAATGTGTATTCTTTTCTAGAACTAACAAGAAGTATGCTGAAAGTAAAAGGGAAAGGGCCTAAGAAATTGGTACTCTATTCTAAATGCAAGGTATGTGGGGCTTCGTCTCAATAGACTTCAACCAGATTTCACCTAGCCTCCGTCGGACAGCCTCAGCAAAATCGGTGCAATCTTCAAAGGGGATAGCGAAAGGTATTCAAGTTATAGTTTAACATACGTACACCATCAGAACAACGCATATAAGTATGTAAGCCATAACCGAAGTCAAGCACAAGATAATGTCCAGTTGACCACGCAAGGCAGACTTATCATCAACAAGCCGCTAGTGGTATGGAATAAAATGAAGCTATCTCAATGAAACACCACACACCAAAGTAAGCTACTTGCATGAATTTAATCTACTTGGATACGAAAGGAAGAAGAAACCTTGCTAGCATTTCATGACAAGACAAATTCCATCATCAATGAAAAGATCTATTATCACAAAATGTGTTACACAACAGTCTCTTCAAAAGTTTTCAAAGGGAAAACTTTCTTTCTTCTCCAAATTATGCAAAATGCTCTACACTATCTAGCTCTACTCAACAATCTCTAGCTCTGATCTATCTTCTAATATTCTGATTTCTAATCTCTAATTCTAATGCCTTACAAATGAGGGGGACTCCCCCTTTTATAGCTAGCCAAGTCCCAAAGGACGGCTAGGGTTACAATCAATAGAGTGGCCAGAATCGTGCCACCTCAGCCCTAACCCTAAAAACTGCCAGAATAGGGAGTGGTACATTAAATGAATCAAAGATTCCCACTCACTCCCAAAATAGCAAATGCAATAAATGCTCCATACTCAGTCTTCTAGAAGATCCTCGTCCAGTAGTGTGTTCCCATTAGCCTTCTCTCTGACTGCCAACTCAACAAATCTGCTAAGTACGGCCTCAACCTCCTCAACTGAAATAGATGGAACACAATCTAACTGAAACTCTAACACTGTAACTGAGTGCTCGTGCCTCGTACAAGATTTTCTCCAAGCAGCCAATGAGTCCTGCGTGTTCTGGATCAAAGTGGAGAATGTAGCAGTATTTTCAAAGTCATCTTGTACGAAGGTCTTAACATCTGCGAAGAAGGGAACCAGCAAACCCCTCAAATTATCAAAACTTATCTCTTCTGGACTCAGCCGCCTAGCGAAGATGGCCTCGAAGGTGTTCTGAACTCCATCTATAATATTGGCCATAGCCTTGTGAATCCTGGCTGAATCTGCCTGTGCTGCATCGAAGAAGCCACGCCCTGTGATAGCCGAAGAATACCACCGAGAGAAATCATATCGGTCATTCGCCTGAATGACACCTCCATCAATCAGCAACCGCAATGGCACATGCCTCAACACCTCAAGACGCTGGATCACCTTACTCTGATAGATGGAAGCATCGCCCCAAGCATGATCCACCGCATCCATCCGTGCCAAAATAGTAGAGGCCTGCTGAAAAGCAAAGGATAGGTCCTCCATGAATTTCTCTGTCTCCGTACGAACCCCTGTGACCCATTTGTCTGCCTCCTGTGCCATCCTCCCCAATTCTACCAAGCCGCTGATCGACTCTCTAGGAATATCTACTGGAGGCTCTATCACTGGTACATCCTGCCCTCGAGAACGAGACAACTGCTGAACATATCCAACTAACGCCTTGTGTTCTCGTTTCAACTTCTTGTACTTTCCTTCTTTCTTGAATAATCTATCCTTGAGGGCAAGGAAGGAGTTATCGCACTCCTCAACCAAATCCAGAGTGGTGACCACATAATTCTCAGGAACTGCTTCATTCCGGTCACACTCGACTCGTGGGACAGCAACGTGAAGAGTACGAGAGCCATCCTCATCGGTGGAGATCTTCGAAAATTTTCTTGCCTTCTTCTTCGGTGGAGGAGCACTGATCCGGTTCAAAAACTCTTCCATCTCAACTGCTGGATCAATCTCCTCGCTCGGGCTTCTTCGCATTCTGTCTCTAAGCCAATCGGGCACCTCATATAATATATCAAAGGGCTGCTGCTCCTGTGCCTCGACTTCTCTAACCTGTTCCACTTCTTCCTCATTCTGGCGAGGCTCATCGTCCTCAAGTGGCTGAGTGTCACCTGACACTATATCATCATCGTCGCCATCATTCATGGCAGCCTCTATCTCCTGCTGAAATTGAGGGTCATTAGTGTCCTCATCATCACCTTTGATCAAGCACGGCCAGAACATTGGCTCTGGCCAATTGATTCCCTCATTGGAGGTGAATATCATCTTTTGTACTACGTTACTGATTCAATGTAACCTACGATCAGCAAACAAAGAAACCTCACGTATGCTTGGAGAAGCGTGTCTCCAAAGTGCTTTATCTTGTAACTTCGTGGAGGTTACGGCTGAACTATTTCTTTCTTTCTGGACTCTGGTCCTCTTGTGATCTGTTTCTTCCTTCCTGTGGTGGGCGTCCTGTGATCTCCCATCAAGTTGTAAGTCAAAGCAATTGACCTACCTTTCAATCTGCTCACTCGCCTATCGACCCAGGCCCTGGTGAATGTCATAACCGGGATAGAGAGAGTATCAAGGTCGGCAACCTCGGGCTCTGACCAATCAATAGGCGGAAGTGGAGTATCCCGAACAGCTGCATAGTCTGGATGAACAACATCCATGTCCTCATTGACCTGGTCCGGAACCGGAACTACCTCACACTCCCTGATCAGAGTAATCGGCAATCTAGAGAACATCCTCTTTCTCACTTCAATCTCATCAATTGCATCAGCCCAATAATCCTCAATGGTGGCCTTGTGTTTGAATTCCTCTGACAACACCCAGTTGATGTTATGGTGCGGGTCATAGTGTTGTCTACTTGTGTGATATGAGAAATGATAGAATTGAAGCTCACTTTCAGCTTCTCTACATGCCTGTATCGAAGGACAAACCTCATCCGAGTTGCCCATCACAACCGGAAACTCTATCCCTCCTTTCTTCTTCTTCTGGATTTTGTCAAAAGCCAGCAACTTTCAATCAGCTCCTGGGCATTTCTAGAGATTCTGCACTGTAACCTCTCCTGAAGCAGCCTCGTGATGTACATGGTGAATGAATCGTTGACACGCTTGTAATGGGTTGTGCTCGAAAGGTGCAACTGCGTACATGCCTCATGAATTTTGAATTGGTGAGAGCCACAACCGATGGGTTCCTTGTAAGAAATCCCTCTGTACCTCGTCATCCGTGCCAGCATATAAATTAGATAGGAACTCATGTAAAACGTTTTAGTCCTCCGCAAGCTCAGGAGCTGCTCATGTATATTGTCGCTGATCATCTCAGCCCAATTGACATAATCCTTTCCTTCTAACACCAGGTTGATGTAATAAAACATCCACGGCTCAAAAATGTAAGACTGTGGGCATCCACCAACCCTGCTCAGCAACATGATGAGATCACAATATTCCTGCTTCAAGTCCTCTGCTATGATCTGCTTCGGCAACTTCGTACGAGACGGCGTCGGAGTGCTCATCCAGTGAGTGTTAATTGTGTCCATGCATCGTTCAAAAGCAGAAGCATACATCCGCTCAGCTCGCTCCCTGGACTTGTAGATCATGTTTCTATGCACCGGGATCCCAAAAGCTTCACCAATGGCTGCCGGAGTGAGATTGGCAAGTACTTGGCCATCTGGTGACGTGATCGACCGGTGTTCTTTCTCGTAACAGTTGGCGCACTCCATTATCAACTCCGAACACTGAATAGCTGGCGGAAAACCAGCAGCTGCATATAATCCACTGCGGACGATGTTGTGCGAAGTGACCGAAGCCCGATGACTTCCAATCCCAAACAGCCTGTTCTTGAAGGTCTCCAAGTTGACGGAGCCCAGGTTCGTGTCTGTCAACTTGCCCAGCTTTGAAATGAACTTTGACTCCGGCATGAACGTTTTGCTCAGCTTCTTGATCGTAGCCTGTCTTGAGGCACCATTGTCCTTTCCGGTTGTCCTCGCTTCAGCCATCTGCAACATAACAAACGTTTCATCAGCAATCAGATTTAAATATAATAAGGCAGGATATAGGGGCTGCAGTTGAATTCTAGAAGCTGCAATAATTCTCGTTTGCAAACCTCAGCCTCTTCCTTGAATAAGTTCAAATTCCGACACTTAGAACAGATCTCTAAGTGAACTCTGATGATTCTACTTCTCAATCAGCAAATTGAATGACTTTGTATCAGCAATCAACAATCTTAATTTCTACGTCTTTCACTTCAAACCAGCAATCGGCACATAACAAACTTCTTAACTTTGCACTTTAAACCATCAATCTCACACTTGCAAGTTCGTACTTTTAAAGTCCTCAATGTTTCAACCAATACAAGGCGTCCTTTCAAATCTACTCCAGCAACTTCAACTAAGCAAATCAGATTTCAAACTTCAATGCCAGCAAGGCCGTACTTTCAATCTTTCAGCACTGGCGTACCTTTTTAAGCTTCTTCTCAAAATACTTCTTCAATCAGCAATGGCGCACCACCCTCAAGCCTCTAGCAACCTCAGCAAGGACGTCCCTCAAATGGCAACTCTCAAGCCTCAAGACGTCTTCTTCAACAAGTTCAACCTCTCAGCAAAATTCGAACTCCCTCAAACCTCAGCAACTTACTTCGATGCTTCAATCTCAGAGCAAGTGCGCTTTCTCCAGCTGTGAAAATGAGTGAAAAGCCTCTCCATTTTATAGCTAAAATTCAAATTCTAGAAGACGTTAATTTTAGCCAGTGCCATTAAACTCCACTACTCCACTTCAAGAATTCGAATTTTCCCTCTCTGGTTTTTCTGACACTTGTCTCCAGTCGTCGGGAATATTATTCTTCTAGAAACTTGACTTTGACTGGCGTTTTGAATTCCTCTTCGAAAAATTTAATTTAACTTCATCATATTTTACTCACCAGCTGGAGCTCCGTCACTTGAATTCGAATCATCAGCTCTGGAAAATTCATCTTCGAAGAATTTAATCAAAATCATCTAGGCAATTCCCTTTAGATTCATCGTTCGAAGAAAATTCACTCTGGAAACTCATTTTATTTAAATTTGCCTTAGAAAATTTAAAATTCTCCCTTAGGAAAATCCACAATTCGAGCACTGATTAAATTCTTCACTGAAAAAGTGTCGGCGAAGCTCAGAAGACTTGGAAATCCATTCATCATCGCAAATGTTCAGTACCCAGAAGCAAATTTTCTTCAGAACGCCTCGAATCCATGGGTACCCAACGAACGGGTTCATTTAAATTTTCGAATTTTGAACCTTAGAAAAATATTATTTCCATCATTTTAAACTCGTTCTTCGCCTGTGATCACTTTGTGTAGCTCTGACCTCTCGAAAAAATTTGAAGAACTTGAATTATAATTGTTTCTGACTCCATCACTGAGAAGAGTTGCTCGTGCTCCGGAAAATTCATCAACTTGGAGCTCTAGGCGTATTTTCTAAGAAGAAAATAATTTTCCTTAGAAAATATTTTAAAATCTTCTTGCACTTTTGAAATCTTGCCTTAGAAAAATTTGTTGATCGCCAGTGGAGAGGAACTTTCACTTAGAAAATTTTTATTTGTTCCGGCATGCCTTGCACATTTCATCTTCACTCCACACTACACACTTGGAAAATATTCATTAAAAGCCCAACGCCTAGGCAAATTTTAAACACTTAGAAAATATTTTATTTCTACCCAAGGCGCCTAGCACTTGCCATTTCATCCTTAACGACTTCAAATATCTTTGAAAAAATTTCCAACACCTTATAACTCCCTTACTCTAGGCGCACACTTAACATAGCGTTTTATTCTCCATACTTCCAAATATTTTCCAACGCCTAGCATTTCATCCTCAACGCCTAGCAAGATTTCACTAAGGCCCACCACCTTGGGCGCATTCTAAGTGTGGAGGAGGATAACGTCCACCTTTTACCTTGAGTTCACCACGCCTAGGTAACATTTTCACCTTGTTTACCATTCGCATTTACCACTTACACTTCAAACATGGGCGCATTTCCTTGAGAGAGAAGGATGGGCGCATTTCAATGAGGGAGAAGGATGAAACTAGCTTCCACGCCTTGTGACCCTCCAACTTCCAACTTTTGTCTTGACTTGCATGAATTTGGGCGCATTTTGGAGGGTGAGGAGGATAAGAATGTTTGACCTTGTTGACCCTCTCCTACTTTGGGCGCATTTTGATGTGGCTGATGGATGAAGTTTCTCCAACGTCTTTAGGTGACCTTTCACCTTCCAAACTTTGTCCTTACATGCATGATTTGGGCGCATTTTGATGAGAGAGAAGGATGGGCGCATTTCCTCTTGTGTGAAGGATGAAAATCAACCTTGGGCGCATTTCCTTGAGGGTGGCGGATTTTCCTATTTGACTTTTCTTTGACCACCTTGTGAACTGGGCGCATTTTGACCCCTGAGGCGGATTTCTCATACTTAGAAATTTTTTCAACTTTCCTTCTTTTACTTTGGGCGCATTTGGACCCCTGAGCAGGATGAAATTCTTTGACTTTTGTTTGACTTCCCTGCCTTGGGCGCATTTTGCCCTGTGTGGTGGATGAACTTGCATCTTGAAATTTTTTATGCCTCTTCATCAATCTGGGCGCATTTTGCCATGCCTGCTGGACGAGACTCCAGACTTAGACAAAATTTTATCATCCTCGCCAGCATCGTGCCCTGCTATTTATAGTAAGTTCTCTGTATTCGCGCCTCTGAAGCTCGGAATGGCCTGAAATTTTAAACACAGCTTCTTCATAACCTTTTCAACCTGTCGACACTGCAACTTTTAGTCACCCTGCTATTTATAGCCTGTTTCTGAGGGTGGCTTACTAAAAATAGTAAGCTCTTGATTCTGATAGCTCCCAAGCTCCAATCGAGTTGAAATTCGGATGAGGCGATCCTCACCACGTGACCTGTGCCGACACTGATGCATGCAACTGATTTACTATTTTTAGCACGTTTCCAATTCGACTTACTATAAATAGTAAGTGCTCCGTTTGACCTGAAATTTCACCAGCCTTGTGACTGACGGCGGTCACGATTGGTTTTACATCCCGGATTTTGAAGATTTTGACTTTTTGATGCCTATTTTTGAACAAATTTTGAAACCCTAACTTACCTTTGCATGGTAATGAAGATCTCCGTTTGCGCCGTTTTACCAGCGGCATTCACGTCCGGCTCATGAATCTGAACTATTAGATTGGCGAATTTCTTAGGACATACCTGCTAAAATAGGTTCCTTCTTGGTGGGGAATCCTTGTTTGCATGTCCACCATGTGAAGCTCTCGAAAAACCCATCGGGAATCACGACATCTGAAACTTCCAGACATACAAACCCTAAAAATAGCCGGAAGAATTTGGATCGAAAGTGATCATCTCGACTTGCATGTGTTATATCACGCTGAAGGTCTCGAAAAACCGAGGAAGGAATATCCGGACATGCAGAAAATCTCTCCGCTCACGGACCACGAAATTTGTCTGGAAGCGGTTGCTAAAAATAGTAAAGTTGTCGTTTTTTGCTCAAATTTGGCATGCAAGCGTCCCGATGTATACGCACTTGTATGATGATGAATCGAAATCTTCGGCCAGTGCCCAGAATTGCAGACTTACTAAAAATAGTAAGTATCTCGGAATCTGATGAAATTTGGCTGGAAGCCTGCTGGATGTCTACTGACAACATTGCTAAGTTCAATTTTCAATTTACTGGCCCTACTTGACCTTGACTTGACCCAAAATGATGAAACCCTAATTTTAGAATTGGCCAATATTTTCACGTTTAAGCTCAATGACGACACAACCCCCCCTGAAAGACGGACACCAGAAAAGAGACAGAGCGAGAGAGCGAGGAAAAACCCAAGCCAAAAGACCGGAACGGAGCAAAAATAAGGGGGTCCCCATCTGAATGGGGCGATGTGTGAAAAGGTCACAACAAGAAGCAGCAGCAGTCCTAAAGTGCAGACTTTCAGGAGTCTTAGAAGTAAAAAGATAGATCACAGATATGTGCAAGGATAACACAAGAAAGCTAGACAAAGATCTATGAAGAGTGAAGAATAATTGAACAAAATGAAGGACATTCATGCCAAGGGAAAGTGATGATATTTCCAATAGATCTTTAAAAAGAATATTCTTCATCAAAAGATCTTCTTACCTATGGAAATTAGTAACATGCAAAGGCAGTCCTATCAAGCTTAACATTGTTGTCAGTGTGCTTCCAGCAGGCTCTCAGCAAATTTTCATTAAATTCCGAGTACTTACTATTTTTAGTAAGTGTGCAATTACAGGCAATATGACAGCATTTTTGAGATTCCGACAGTCACACAGCATTCAGAGCACATCAGGCTGCTCGCATGCAAAATTTGAGCTGAAACAGACAACTTTCTATTTTTAGCAGTCCAACTTCCGGGACAAATTTCAGGGCTTAAATGCAGAGTTTTCCTTTGCATGCGGATATTCATGGACCTTAGCGGCGATTATAACATACCAAAGCGGGGCGACAACTTTGAAATTGATCTTGAGACTATTTTTAGGGTTTGCATGTTAGGGTTTCTTTTGCACGTCGGATGATTCCTAGTGGGTTTTTTGAGAGCTTCGTGATGGTGTGACATGCAAATGGAGATAATCACTCAATAAGGAACTATTTTAGCGAGGTGTGTCGGCCACCTCGATGGTTCCGGAATCCGCGAAATGGTCGCCAATACGGCCGAGAAACAAAGACAAAGCGAGATCATTTGATCACGCGTCACGAGCAAATTAGGGTTTCAACCCGAACTGAAAAGAAAGGGTAAAAGTGAATTTTCAAAATGCGGTGTAAACCAGCGATGTCAGCATCGCCGGGCTATCTGGCACGGTAAAATTTCAAGTCAAAGCAGACACCTATTTATAAAGTAAGTCATTTTGAAACTTAATGCTAAAATAGCAAGTCGGTGCATCTTATTTGTGTCCCGATGAAGTCGAATCGTGGTGAGGAGCACCCCATTCAAATTTCAAGTTAATCAGAGCAGTGGAGCTATCAGAAGCAAGCAGTTTCTATTTATAGCAAATCACCTTCAGAAATGGGCTAAAAATAGCAGGCTGACTAAAAATAGCAGTGTCAACAGGGTAACAAGGTCGAGAGGATGCAATGTTTGAAATTTCAAATCGTTCTAAGCTTCAGAGATGCAAAAATCAGAGGGCTTACTATAAATAGCAGGGCATGAAAGCTGGCGAAAACGAGGAAGAATTGATTAAGTCTGGAACTTCGTCCTTCTCCCTAGCTAAAATGCGCCCAAGTTGATGAAGACATGATAAAATTTTCTAAGTATAAAATTCGTCCTTCTGCCTAGCCTAAATGCGCCTATCCAGCAATGAAGTCAAAGAAAGTCAACATCTCTCATCCTCCTGCCTAGCTCAAATGCGCCCAAGGGAAACTGGAGAAAGCATGAAAATATTCTAAGTATGAAGTTCCATCCTTCATCAAGGGCAAAATGCGCCCATCCTTCATCAAGGCCCAAATGCGCCCAAAATGCAAAAAGTCAAAGAAAAGTCAACGATGTTCATCCTGTAGCCATGCCAAAATGCGCCCACCTTGAAGCATAAGAGTTAGAAAATTTTCTAAGTGTTGAGTTCGTCCTCCTCACCCCTCCAAATGCGCCCATCCTCCTCAAGGGGTGCAATGCGCCAAGTTTAGAAGAAATCAAAGGGGTCAAAGATTTCATCCTCCTCCTAGGTGGAAATGCGCCCAAAGCATGCATGTGAAGACAAAAACAAGGGAGGCGAAAGGTCACAGAAGGACGTGGTAACATGTTTCATCCTCCTCTACATCTAAAATGCGCTCAAGAAGGAGAGAAGTCAACAAGTCAAGGATTTTCATCCTCATACATAGGCAAAATGCGCCCAAATGAGGTCAAGTGAGGACAAAAGATGAGAAGTTGAAGAGTCACCCTCTTGCCTAGGCAAAATGCGCCAAGTTGAGGTGGTAAAAGTGAATGAAGGGTAGTGAATGAGGTAAAAGGTAAGTGAATACTCCAAGGCGTGGTCAAAGCAAGATAGATGCTAGGCGTATTTTCCTCCAAGTGCTATATGCGCCTAAGGTGGTGAGTGTTATAAGGTGTTAGAGAATTTTTCCAAGGCGTGTGAAGTGGTGAAAATAAAATGCTAAGGCGTGGTTTTAAATTTTTCTTCAAGTGTGCTATGCGCCAAGGGTGGCGAGATGAAGTATGAGATGTTGTGATGAAATTTTTTTCCTAAGGCGTTGGAACTTCAAGTGAAAATATTTTCCAAGTGTGAAACAAAGTGCAAGGTGGTGAGAACAACTTGCTAGGCGTTGAAATTTTCAAAATGATAAATTTTTCCTAAGGCATTTGGAGGATAAAATTTGCTAGGCGCCCTCAGGAAGATTTTCCAAACAAAGTTGATGTTTTTTCTCACAGGCAAGGATGAGCAAGATTGAATAAAAATTTTAAGGCAAAAAAAAAAAATTCCAAGGCAAAATTTTCCCAAGAGATGATTTCAAAAAAAAAATTTCTAAGGCAAAATATTTTCTTCCTTAGAAAATGCGCCTAGAACTCAAGGTGGTGAATTCTTCTTCTTGGAGCACGAGCAATTTTTTTTTTTTTCAGTGATGAAGTCGGATGATAGCATTGCGGGATGGATTGATAAAATTTCTCAAGTGAGAGCAACACAGGATGATCACAGATGGATTTAAACTAGTGGAATAATATTTTTTAAGGTTCAAAATTTGAAAATTTAAATGAACCCGTTCGTTGGGTACCCATGGATTCGAAGCGTTCTAGAGAAAATTCTCTTTTGGGTACTGGACATTTGTGATGATAGATGGATTTCCATGTCTTCGACACTTCGCCAACACTTTTTCAGTGAAGAATTTAATCAGTGCTCAAATTGTGAGATTTTCCTAAGGGAGAATTTAAAATTTTCTAAGGCAAGTTTGAATAAAACGACTTTTGAAAGGAAAATGATTCGAATGACGAATTTGAGGTGAATTGCCTAGATGATTTTGATTGAATTCTTCGATGATGAATTTTCCAGAGCTGAAGAGAGGTAAAATTCGAATTCAAGTGACAGAGCTCCGGCTGGTGAATTAAAAGGGTGAATTTAATTTAAATTTTTCGAAAGAAAATTAAAAGATGCCAATCAAAGTTGAGCTTCTAGAAGAACAAGATTCCTGACGTCGAGAGACAAGTGTCAGAAATACCAGAGAGGGAAAATTCGAATTCTTGAAGTGGAGTAGTGGAAAATTAATGTACTGGCTATAATTGGCTCCTTCTAGAATTCGATTTTTGGCTATAAAATTGAGAAGTTTCTCACTTGTTTTTCACAGCTGGAGAATTCGAATTTGCTCTGAAGATTGTTGCTAAGCATTGCTGAGGCTTAAAGAAGTTTGAAATTTTGTGTAATGAACCGGACCAAGTTTTTTCCGATTTTTTGAATGCAATTACAACAACATACAGAAGGCACCCATTAGGGTTAGATAAATCAAACCAGCAGTTACAATATAACTCATTGCCAAGAATGTGCACTCAATCTCAACAAGAGAGAGGCTGTCATATGGCAAGAGGATCGTCAATACAATAAATCAGAACTGCAACTGAAAGTAACTCAACACCAAGTATGTGCTACCCAAACCAGAATGGAATGAGGCGACCATATGGTGGAGATTTAAAGAAATACAAATGCAACTTCGAAATAAACTCAACACCCAGAATGTGCTTTCAAACCCGGAGTGGGAATGGAGCTACCATAGAGCGGAGATGTACGATATTACAATGCAAATCAAAGTAAATAG
>VDFB02133895.1:0-15388 GCA_007258455.2 Sequoia sempervirens | reverse complement strand
GGAGCTCAAAAAGTAAAACACCAAGCACACAATCAAAGATCCAAATCGAAAGGGATAACCCTCAACCACCGACATACAATTTTTTTTAGAAATATTCTCAAGCAGTAGGCCACACAAATCAAACTTCCTATTCTCCTTAACCACCATATGTGTAATATAAACAACAATAGCCGATGTCGAACCTTCACAATTTCTAAAATAGATTTTGTAAGAAACATCGTACGCAACATACCTTACAGCCAAATCGTCAAGAGTGTTTATCAATAGGGCTCAAGGGTCTTTACTAATTCAAGTCAGTTCCTCCACATCTTTGTACTTCACAGTTTTCTTTCCAAGAAGATCCCCAATACTGCATAAGCCAGTAATCACTTCGATCGCTTCCTTTGAGATTAAGTAGGATTTGTCCAATTCAATACTATCATTCTTGAAATGATTCAACAAGAACAAAATAAACTCTTTATCAGCAAACCACATAAATTCTCTCCACAAATCCATACCTAGGATTTTTATGCTCTATAATTCATTTTTCGTTCAACCCTAGTTCTATTTCTTTCATCTTTCTATGATCAAATTCATCCAATTCAACTCCTTTCAGCTTCAGTAGAATGACACCACTCAATTCTCTATTCATTTCTACGCTTTCTTGAATTTGTTAATCGAAACCTCTTGATTTTTCTTCTTCCCCTTTTGCAAACTAAGAAAATATTTTAGATTACCCGTGACAATTTCTTCAAATTCCCTTTAGAATTGCTTCAAGCTTGCTTTAGGATCATTATAGGGCACCTTTCAAGTTCTTCAAATGCACAATTAATCAAGAATACTCACAAATTTCAACTTATATACCATTGAGTTTACCCTAAAATGCATTAAATGCGGCGAACATCAAAAAGCTGCTAAAAACATTCTTCCCAACACAAAAAACCCCAATTTGGTCCGCAAATTTTCATGCCAACATGTTTTCCTCTGATTCCTTTTCCAAAACCTTTGAATACTTATTTTTCACATTTCATCCTCATGCCAACCTCTGACACACCATACATAAGGGGTTTTTATAATTTTTCTGATAATGCTCCCCCTAAGACCATGCTAGGTCTAATTACCGAATAAATCATTTGTACTGGATGAGGGCACAAACACATCAGTGGTTTCAAGTTTTTCTTCTTCTTCCTCTTTCTTCTTCCATATCTTATTCATCTCTTATTTTATCTCTTCTTTGTCAATCTTCTTTACTGGATCATTCTTCTCTACCGGAGCAAACTGCTTTCCTTTCTTACTTCTGCAAACCTTTGAGATATTTCCAAGTTTATTACAATTATAGCAAACAACACTTTTCTGATTAGTTTGACCTTCATTACCTCTCGACCTACATTGATTTGCTTTGTGTCCAAATTTGTTGTAGGTGTAGCAGTAGCCATTAAAGGATTGATTCATTCTACCTCCATGAAACCTGTTCATCATCTCCTGACTGATCATTCTCACCTGAGATCTGCATTCAGTAGCCTCATGTCCAATCTTCTTGCATGAAAAACATTGTCCAGAGAAAGAGCCAGGAAACTGATTCTGATTCATCCTACTCCTACATTTTGTTGCTTTGTGACCATATTTATTACAGGAAAAATAAATACCATTGAAGGTGGGATATCTTTGTGCATTATGTTGTCTTAGAGGCTATCTTCTTGCAAACTTCCTTGAATTTCTCTTCTTCTTCCCTTTGTCCCGAGTCATATGATTTTCCTAAAAACTTTCACCAGCTTCAATTCCCAAACTAGCTTTGTCTTTACTTGGTTTTTGTCCAACAAGCAATTCTCCAAGCTTATCAGAACTAGATTTGAAATTGTTCTCACAAATTTTTTCCTTCTCCAGTTCAATCCTTAGGTTTACTACCTCCTGTACAAGTCTAGTGCATTCATCAGATTTATTCTGCACCATTGTATTAAGACATTCTTCAATTCTTTTATTTTCCTCTACTGACACTTTCAGTCCAATTATCTCTTGTTTTAGCTGCTCACTTACTTCTCTATGTCTTTCCTTGAATTTCTTTAGTTGTTCTTTCAGCTTCTAGACACATTCATTTGCATCATCAAGATTCTCTTTTAGGTCTTTGTTTTCTCTTTCCACTTTGTCAAGATCCTCAAGAGAAGTTCGAAGCTCTCCTTTATCATCCATCTAATCAACCTTCAGGATCCTCCTCAAGCAGTTAAGCTCTTCACCAAGGAACCAATGCTCTGATACTAATTGTTAAAAGATGTAGGACAACTGAGGGGGGGTGAATCAGTTGTCACAAAATTCCAACTTAAACTTCAACACATATCAATTCCATAATCACAATGTTTTGTTATTAAGCATGAGCATGAGATACAGAAAATAAAAAGTAAAATAACACACTGAACACCAGATTTTACATGGAAAACTCAAGGAGGGAAAAACCACGGTGAGGATTAACTCACAATATAAAGTAGTTATAGAACTGAATATATAAGGCTCACTACCAAGGGCTCACTACCCTGAAAGGACTCACTGTCCAAATACAAAAGCTCACTACTTACAGGGAGGCTCACTGCCTACAAGGAGGCTCATTTCCTACAAAAGTTCTGAAAAAAAAAAAAAAAAAAAAAAAAATAGGGCTTCAAATAAAATGAAATGAGAATAATGCACCTAACAAGTGTTGATATAGTTTTGTTGATTCTCAATACACTGACTTAACACACTTCATCATTTTTGCTCACTTTTGCATTTTCTACTGCCTCATCAATCACTCCTTTAATCTTCAACCCTGTCCAATATATATATTTGATTCATCTGCAAGCATCAATTAGGTTGGCCTAATTAGATGCACTTCATATTTACCAAAAAATACTAAGTTTTGGCTCCAAGTATTCACAAAAAGTTTCCAAAAAGCAATTCAAACATCCAACACACTACATCATGTCGGAATAGACCTAAGATAGGCCACACATGCATCCACATAGAAAAATTAATCCACAATATCACAATTAACCCAAGAAGTCAACCAAGAATAGAATTTAATGCAAAAAGAAACAAACATTTTGTTGGTTTCCACAGCATCTTACAAGCACCAGAGCACATAATATTATGAACATGCATGCCTTCAACAACCATAAACAATTTTCCAAAACCGCAGGCAATAACTATCAACTGTGGAGGAATGTGGATAAGAATACCAGAGAGTGCATCTTGAATACTGGTTCAAATATTGAACCAAAATACCGAATCAGGCATTGACTTAGACTTGTAGCCACAACACAGTGACATAAATGACAACAAAAAGCTATAGAGATAGGAATTCTTCCTGTTCTTCCAACAATTTATCAGTGTTGTGACTGAGAAAATTGAATTACAATGCCTTTTTTTGCTTATGCAAGATATTACAATTTTGATGACAATTCTATGTTGCAACTTATTTGCAACTGCACATACATGTATGTTGCACTCTCTGCAACTTTTCCTCTTCTTTGCATCTCTTTATCTACTCTGTATTTATTTATTTTTCTGCACCCCTGTTCTCTACATCTACTACTTACACAACATATCCCCTCTTTTATAATGCACCAGCTTGAATGAGCGGAACCCAAACAAAAAAGAGAAAAACATAATCAAGGGGTTTTACATTACAGGTGGAGTAAGATAGAACATTCTTTGTTCTACTCACAGAATGTACACCCAAATCAGATTCTCTAGGTTTTGTTTGGGTTCAACTTATTCAAGATTAGTACATTCTTTGTCTGCAACTTCACTCTCCACACTCTATTGTTGCTAACCCTTATTTTTCTCTTCTACACTTATGGCTAACACTCTGTCATTTTTTTCAAATATTTTAGTGGCCACCGTGTGAAGGTCCCTTCTTTCTCTTTCAAATGAGTAGCTCCATCTATTTTTTCAGGATAAGGAAGGGGTATGTTACTACAAGTGACCTGCAAAATACTTACATTTGCATCTTTTGTTCCTTTCAATTTGACTCCATGTACAATAAATAGTGAGTAAATTTGCCTAATGCCTGCAGTAGCACCATCAAATGGATCCAACACCTCAACTTTATCCCCTTCTTGTATTTTATCAATAAATATCTACAAAAACAAAAAAAATACACATTATATTGAGATATAAAACACACATTATATTGTTTTTGACAGTTGTATGTAATGTCTTATGTCTTGGGACAAATCAATTTTTGTATGTGCTTTTATAAAACACTCTATTACAACTAAGCTATAAGCTTCCATATGTAAGTTATATGTTCTCCCTTATTTCCATAATCTATGTATACTAGCTAATTACACTTCACTACTATTCTAACCAGCTTCTATCAAATAGATAATGATTACCCTTATCTACATAATAAAACAACCATTACTTACTTGAATAGTACTTACTTGCATGTGGTTTCATAGCACTCACCTCGAGTTTAGCATGACTACCACTATGAATATCATGTGCATGCTCATCGAGTTCAACATCATAACCACTATCAACACCATTGCAGACATGAAGTTGTACATCTTTGCAGAGAGTTCTATTGGCAGGGCCTTTTTCTTTTTGTCTTGCTTTCATATAATTGCTCTACATCATGTGGTTTAATCATCATGCAAAAATTAATAGAAGTCAAGTAAAGAATGTAAAAGCTATAAATTTTTTTCCAAAAGAACATTTTAAACATGAAAAATGATAAAACATTGGGACAGATTAACTTATGGTGATCCCACAATATTGGTTTTCAATTTTTAGCCAAATTGGACACTGAACTGATTTTTTCTAACTAAATCTTCACTTCGGGCACCTATAGTGGCTAAACCATGAGGAATTTGAAGATGATGCAAACTAGTGATTTCGCGACATTTTGTCTATAGATTCTAAATATATTTTTTTTCAAAATTTGGAATCAGATTGCCTTTCTTTTTCCATCTCATCGAAAACTAGTTTTTTTTCAGTAAATACCATTTTTAAGGAGTGACACTCATTGTATAACACAACCTTTTTTTCCATGAAGGGGACAAAATTCTTTTTTTCAAATTTATTTTTCTAACTATGATATCTAGTGCTTTTCATTTGGTTTCATAGTTTTTATTGAATATTTTCCTTAATCAAGTTTAGTCAAACCAATTACAATAGGACATGAAGTGATTTGTATACAATATAACATTTTTGTTGGATCAAGGACTTCAATATCTAGTGCACTGATATTTTTCAAAAAAAAAAATGATAATCTGCTATTTTTCCACATATGTAGAACAGAGAGCTTGATTTTCAGTGAAAAACCTATGTTTAATCAAACTAAAAGAAATACATAATAAAACCAAAACATATTAAAATTATATTCATTGGATAGCTCGTTCTGAGGACTAACATCATCTAGTTGGGTCTATGAAGTATCCTCAATTTTCATCCTCAACTCGAGCTTCGAAGGGAAAAAATTTGGAGATTTTTGGTGTTAGAGGGGGAGAAGGGGGAAAAGGGGGGTTCTAGCGAACCAGGGGGTTCGCTCGAACCCCCCTGGTTCTACCAAATCCCTCTTTAATGCAATTAAAAAATAAACCCATAAAATGGGGGTTCACTTGAACCCCCTAGTTCTAGTGAACCCTCCTAGTTCTAGCGAACCCCCTAAAGTGTTTTCCATTTGAAAATGCATTTTTCCTTCCTCAATGGAATTGTAAATCAATTTTGTGGGTTTACCGCTTTCAACTTAAAGAATGCAAAAGCTATAATTTTTTGTCCAAAAGAAGAATAACAAAACATTGGGACAGATTAACTTACAACTTAAAGAATGCAAACGCTATAAATTTTTGTCCAAAAGTAGAATGACAACATTGGGATAGATTAACTTACAACTTAAAGAATGCAAAAGCTATAATTTTTTCTCCAAAAAAATGTTTTAAGCATGAAGAATGACAAAACATTGGAACATATAACTAACAACTATTATATTAATTACCTCAACTTCAAGGCAACTAAGATGATTGTTCTGTGCATTCTTGTCCACTTCATCACTATCAATATCAACAGCTCTATTGACACTATGAAGGCATTTTTGTTTTCCTATTGCTTTGATAAAATTGCTCTACATGTGGTTTAACCATCATGAAAAAAAAATACAAAGCATTCAATAGTTAAGTAAAGAATACAAGCTATAAATTTTTCCAAAAGAACATTTTATGGATCACTCCAACAATAAAGAAACTGGGTTGGATTCTCCTTCGCTCATATTTCGATAATCTACATATTAAGAGGAATTTGTATATAGAATTGCCAAACAAGAAGAAATTAGATCAATATAGTCTCTTACCTCATCTGAATCCATGGATTTATGCTCATTCCATGCAGAAACTAGGGTTAACAGATTCAACCAACTGTGTAACTTGCTGAGTGAGACTGAATATGCAACTCATTATCTTCTCTTGGTGCATTGTAGAAATAGATTCCAAGAGAAGATGATGCATACAATGACGATGGATAAGCTACCTCAAAATTTCATTCAATAAAATATGCTTTGTCCCTTCCAAATCCATTTGACATATGTTAAATGGGATCTTAACAAAAACCTCAAATGAATCATCTGTATGTTATCTTTTAATTTTTCCTCTTTCTTTTTTTTATGGGCAACCTATTTTAGTGTTTATTTTAGAACATTTTTTGCGTCCTTCAATGTATTATGCTTTATCTTTCTATCAGATTCTAGATTAAAAGAACCTATAATTGAAAATAGATTAATTCATTTATTTTTATTTTATAGTCCCAAATAGGTGGATTAAAATATATTCTGATGTTAAACAAATCTTGTACAATGTAATGTCCCCTTTTCGAAATGAAACCAAGTTACAACTCAAATGCTCATCGTTCATTTCCCATGGCCCTTGGGGATTTTTCTCTTGTAAAATAGGAGTATAATAATAACTCAAGAGGATCTTAATGTCATAAAAGGGGCCACTTAATTGTTGGCACAGAGACCAGGAAATGTTTATGTTGTAAATGGGGTAGTCATTGTGCTAGCTGAAAGGGGTCAATTTGATAATATGCAAAGGAAATTTTTACACGGGTACAAGAAGCTATTGTAGGAAACATCTTTGCTCATATGCCTAATGTGTGGGTAAATCTAGCACATGTTTACTTTGCACAAGGACAATTTTCACTTGCAATGAAAATGTTTATGCTGCAAATGGGGAAACCATTGTAAAGTGTTGGCACATAGACCAGGAAATGTTTATGTTGTAAATAGGGCAGCCATTGTGCTAGCTAAAAGGGATCAATTTGATATTGAAAAGTGTTGGATGAAAATTATGCAATCCCTTTTAACAAATTACAAAACCTTGATTTCAACCATAGCTATGTGAGATATAATCTCTCCTCTCGGAAAGGGGAGGCACCCTTCTTATTGCTTATTGAAACTAAGGAAAAATAATTAGATATTTACAATAACGATATGAGGGTGTGTCAAATTCATGATTCTCTCTTTTTTCAGAGAATATGTTTTACAATGTTTCACAATTTAATCTCTGGATGCAATACAACTTCAAATTAAAACTAAGCAGTAATTCCAATACTCCTAACTTGTCAATGCAAATTCTAGGAATACTAGTGTGATAAAATATGTAACCAAAAGGCTCACGGAGGCACAAAGTCATTATGTAGTCTTCAATGATGAATTTCACAATAACCAGCGATGTAAATGAAGCACAAAGTCTTCTATATACTTCACAATAATCCCACAAATAGCATGAATAAATATAAGCACAAAATCTTATAGAGAATTCACCAATAGTATTCAACAATATCACAATTTCAAGTAATAGGTGTAACTCAAAGTTTACACAAATTTACTCAAAGCCCTTTCAATATCAATTACTAATCACTACCAATTCGATCAAACCATAATATAATCATTCCCAACGCAAAGTTTGGTATGCAACTTCACTCCTTTATTGATCAAAATTAGATTCACAAAATTGAACTCAAAGTTTCAATATTCGTTTCACAAGTGGGCAACACTTCATTGCAAAAGATAAAAGGTTACCATTACAATAGAATCCTCTCTTATTTATAGATGGGAGAGGAGAGCTAATCTAGGAAAAAACCCTAACCAACTAGTTGACTTATTCAAAAATGTTGTCCATAAATGTAGGAGAACATATTTGTTTTACATGTAATTAATTTTTCCAAAATGACATGTAAAATTTCAAAACATATCTACATAAAGCATGAAAAATGCTAAAGCTGGGAAATCTAATCTAAGGAAAAATTTAACCTTATTCAACATATTTCTCCATGAAAATTCATGATGGCATGCACTTCGTCACTATCTGGCATTGAAGTGTACTTTGGAGATGACAAGGATTATTGAGATTGACTCCTTTGGTGAGATTGGAGACTTTCTAATGCCTTTCAAATCTAAAATAAGCTGGAAATCCATCATTTTGTTCATTGAATCTATTGAGAAAGCTTCATCTTCAAATTCTTCTTGGCGCTAAAAATCAGCACTTCAACATATTTATTATATGTAAAAGCGATAAAAAACAACGCTTTGCATATTGAAGGACTTGAGTAGTTTCATGTAAAAGCGGTGAAAAATGGAGCTTTTGCATGAAATATGTAAGAGCGGTGAAAAACAAAGCTTCTGCATGAAATATGTAAGAGTGGTGAAAAGCATAGTTGTTGCATGAAATATGTAAGAGGGGTGAAAAACAAAGCTTTTGCATGAAATATGTAAGAGCGGTGAAAACTAGAGCTTCTGCATGAAATATGTAATCTTGAGTGGTAAAAAAAAGAGCTTCTACATGAAATATGTAAGAGCGGTAAAAAATAGAGCTTCTACATGAAATATGTAAGAGCAGTGAAAAACAAAGCTTCTGCATGTGACTTGTGGTTTGAGATGCAGAGACGCTAAAAAACCCTAATCCATTACATGTGCCAGAAAATGACTAAGGCATGAAATATGAAAAAGCACTAAAAATCAGTGCTCCTATATGTAATATGTAAAAGTGTTAAAAAATCCCACTCCTACATGTGCCAGAAAATGACTAAGGCATGAAATATGCAAGAGAGCTAAAAATTAGTGCTCCTACATGCAATATGCAAAAGCGCTAAAAAACCTCGCTCCTACATGTGCCAGAAAATGACTAAGGCATGAAATATGCAAGAGCGTTAAAAATTAGTGCTCCTACATGTAATATGCAAAAACGCTCAAAATCCCCGCTCTTGCATGTGCAAAAAAATTTCTAACTCCCAAAATTAAATTTTCACAACTTGGTTTAAAATGCGAAATTTGACGAACTAATAAAGGTTAATGGTCGGAATGAATTTTTGAGGATGGGGGACCACGCACAAGGACTAATACAATTCACCTCGTTTTGTGTGCTTAGAGTACATGGGCTACAAAATAGACAAGTTTCGTAGGGGTTATCCCATGAATTGAGCGCACTGAATTCAAAGATAACATAAAGGAATTTTTTACACAGGTACAAGAAGTTGTTGTAGGAAGCATCTTTGTTCAGATGCTTGATGTGTGGGTAGATCTAGCACATGTTTACTTTGCACAAGAACAGTTTGTGCTTGTAGTGAAAATGTATCAAAATTGTTTGAGAAAATTCTATTTTGGCACTGACACCCAAATTTTATTATATTTAGGGGTAAGTGCAAGAGTTCGGAAGTCCA
Organism: Sequoia sempervirens; assembly: GCA_007258455.2. NCBI lineage: Eukaryota > Viridiplantae > Streptophyta > Pinopsida > Cupressales > Cupressaceae > Sequoia > Sequoia sempervirens. The sequence goes on along the minus strand of VDFB02133895.1, from coordinate 5,728 downwards.
CCGAAACATGGAAGTTTTGCCTTAGCCAAAAATTGAAATCGACATCGAATTTCGCGGGATCGATTACGGTTCGGGATCCCAAGCCTGAGATGAAATGGGATCCCACTTTTAAAAAATCGGGATCTCGTTTCCCATTGGACTCCGAACCAATGCAGACAGAACGGGATCCCGATTTATAAGAAACGGGATCCCGATTTATAAAATACGGGATCCCGATTTATAAATAACGGGATCCCGAGTTGTATAAATCGGGATCCCGTTTCATATTGCTATTTTAAAGAAGCAGTTTTCATATGACGAGGAACCCAAGTGATTGTTGGCCGGCAACCCACGACCAGCTATGGGTACCCCACCTAAAACACCATTTCTTTGCATTTTTTTAGTTTGAATTGAAATTTTAAAGAAATCGTTAATTTAGCATGTATTCTTTTTAATTTATGTCACATTTAAAACATTTTTTTAATTGTTATTGTAGAATTCATTAAGCTGTCAAAATAAAATGAAAACTTGCAATGAAACCAAATGTTTTAATAAAATGAAAAAAAACCTTGAATTGTGTTTTAGGAAACAAAATTTAACTTTTAAATCTTAAATTGTTAGATTAAACCCAAAAAATTGATTTTGAAAACCCTAATTGAAACAAAACCAAAAAAATTGCATTTCAAAATACGGAGGTCGAAATGAAATAAAAACATCGCGTTACAAAATCAATCGAGGCTTTGAGCAATTCAAATCAAACAAAAAAAATTGAATTTGAAAACCCTAGTTTGAATTGAAACGAAAAAGTTTCATTAAAAACCCTAATTGTTTAAAGCTGAAACCCTAAATTGAATTGGAACAAAAAAAATTGTTAAAACCCTAAATTGGAATCGAACAAAAAATCATTCACATTGCTTAAATGTTTTAAATTTTATTTGCTTTGTATGGAAAAAACGATATATATTAAACTTTAGTCTCAATTTTAAATTATAATTAGATTAGAAATCAATATGTTAAAGAATGGTTAAAATTCATAAAGTTTATCTTGATGTTTGTTTGCAAATTTAGTTAACAAATTCATAAATCTAAACACGTACAATCCGATTCCAATTGACACTAACTTGCAACTCTAAATTATGCCAAGGGCCACCCAAACTTCACCCTAAGTTTGCTAAACCCTAGACCCTAAACTGTAAAATCTAAACCCATAACACTAAAGCATTTGAAATTTATGAACCCTAGACCCTAATCTTTCATTGGACATGCCTAAAATTATGTAGGTTCAATGTCAAGAATGGGTCTATTTGGTAGATTTATGAAAACTATTTTGAATATCTATAATGCCATAAAAGTATAATTATAGCAATTCCAATTGGAAACACTTGGGTACATATATATCGTATGAAATTTAAATCTAGGAAGGTGTCTATCATATAGGCGAGTTGATAATACATGGAAAGAGGTTTGTATGGGAATATATGTATTAAGAAAAAAATACCACATGACCTCTATAGGATTTTTAAGATGTGATCCTAGATAATAATCCACCCATCCTCAATCATAATGGATTATTTGGCAATTAAGAGAGATTCAATTTAACCATAAAATTACCTATATTTTGATACTATATAGATTTATGTGGAAGGATAGAAATGCATCAATATGCTTTGTGCCATATTTTATGAATATTAATATTTAAGAAAAATCTAGATAAGATTGACCTAAGTATATGATTTATGTAAGGGCTTTTTAGTGAACAAGTGACACACCATGGAGATTGGGATGGTATTTAAATTCTTATTTATAAATATAGTGTACCCCCTTTAAATTTGTATTTGGTTTTTATAATGAGTTGAAATTATCAATGTGTTACATAAAAGAAATTTGTGCTTAGATATATTTAAATTAGATAATAAAGATATAGTTATATAAAATAGGGAATCCAACATGAGGAATAAACCTTTAATGTGCCATTGTGTGCATCTAATTTATGCCAATGATTTAGTAAGAGTGATCGTCTAAGAGGATGAAATTTAAGCCTTGAGAAATTGTAAGATCTAACACTATTTTAATGTAGTTTTATATGTGTGTACATGTCCACTATGTTTTTTGAGTTTATGTTAATGTAAGATATAAGGAGGATTGGTGGATATATTTGAAATCTAAAGAAAAAACAAAAATGATGTGAATATATAGATATATATTTTTAAAATGATTCTTTAACTTATCTATATTAAACATTGTATATTATCTCTATATTACTATCATGGCTTGATTTTCATTATGTCTACTAAATGTTGCTATATTTATTCATTGTTGTAATTAAATTATAGGGCTCAATGTGTAATCTATTTTACATCAAATTTTATAGTAGACTTATAATCCTAGAATGTTTGTAAATTTAATAGCTAACAAATAACTTGATAGGTGCAACTAAAAACCAAAAAGTGTGGTTTGATTTATCTCCATTAGGCTGCAAAGCTAAAAAATCTACTAGGTTTATCCCTATTAGGTTGAAAACCCAAAAGTGTAGCTTAATAAGTACAAGTGGTGAAAACTCACAAAAGCACTAGAAACTAATCTTTGCAAAACTACCCTTGACATATCAAAAAAAGCCAAAGGTCACCATATGTCATACATGTATAGGTTGTATAGTTATATTAGATACCTTATAGTATCTCCTATTGGTTAAATATGTTTGAAGATGACATTAGCGACACATCCCTACATTTATATGAGATATATTATTAACATGTCGTGTTACACATATGCTAAGATACTCAAATATGGATAAGGAGAACTAGGGAATATATATTAGAAGAGAAAGATATACTAAGCTATCCAATATTATATAGAGTTGAGGGGAAAGGGATGGAGGACTAGGTTTTTTTGGAATCGAGGACTAGAATCATGAGAGAATTTTTGAATTTGAATTTGAGAGGGAAGAGAGAATTAAATGTAGGTGGTTGGGTTGATGGAGGGCTTGTGTTGACTTGATTAGGTAGATGGGAATAATTGAACGCTAATTTGAATTTGGATTGAAGGTCTAAGTTGGAAATGAATGGCTATGATTAGTCTAATTGATTTGATGGCTAGGATAGATTATTAATTTCATTTTAGATTTGATGAAGTGGAAGTAAGTTACATTAGTTTGAGTTTGGATTGGTGATTTGGAATTATTTTAATTTTAAGCTATGGATGTGACATGATTATCCCCTTAATGGTTGATTAAAAGTTAGAATTTGGGGATTTTAGCTAATTAAATAATAAACTGTAAAGTCTAAACCGTAAACCCTAAAGCCATAATTTTTTCTTAGGCTCTTAATGAAATTTGGTTGCTTAGGCAACTCCACCAAATTTCATTACCTTATGCCATGTAATTGTTTCCTAGGATCTTGCAGCATGTAGATCCCCTTAAGCTATCCTATTACCTTAAACCCTAAACTCTAGCAAGTCTAAACCCTAAACCCTAAAGCTATCATTTTTCTTTAAAGGTTTCTTAATGAAATTTAGCTCGCAAATTTCACCAAATTTTATTCATTTGAGCTATGCCATTTTCTCTCCTAGGACTCCTCACTAGACGTAAATCCCCTTAAGCCATCCTGTCACCCTAAATCGTAATTCAATTTTCTTAAGGGGTTCCAATATGACATTTCTTAAGGGGATCAAAGAAGTTCTTAAAATTTGGTGATCAAAATTGCCCAATGCCCAACCAAATTTAACAATAATAAGATCCTGCAAGATTATACAATATCAATAGTTAATTGTATTTTCATTCAAGTAACATGTGCCTTAGACATATAAATGAGGCTTACATATAATTTTATCATCCTATTTCAATTATTTAAGGCCATTTATTTTGAATGGTTTAAAGGTATTTCCCACATGTATCTTACATTTTGAAATTACAAATCTAATAAAAGTTCACTCATATCTTAAAGATCACATGGATTGATTTAATAATATTCGCAATCCACCTCCACACCATCCATCTCCACCACCTTCACCTCCATCTCCACCCACTCCACCTCATAACCCCCTACCTCCACCACCAAATCAATGAGCATGCTCGCTTACAGTAAGCACAAATCATGCTTTCCGCTTAGAACCATCCAAGATCAAATCAACATTATTCAAAATGAAGAATGTATCTCACCACCTGTGAGGATGTTTGCATCTAGGATGCAAACCCTTGTTGATGTTGGCAGGGCTATGGATGGGATCGTAGATGAGCATCGATAATGGCTAGAGGAGAGGAGAACTCCTAATTTTGAAAAGGAAAACACAAAGAAATGAATATTTATGCAGTAGAGAGCCATAATAGTTTATAAATTAAAACAATGATCTTAAATAGTTATGAATTTATACATTTGGTGAACGATGGATATTTTGTGTGATGAATTTATAAATTTGGTTCCAAATGTATATTTTTAGTGACATGAATTTATGATTTTGGTTCTATATGGATATTTTTAGTGACATGGATTTGTGAAGTTGGTGGAATTTATGAACTTATAATGAATAGTATATAATAGTATATATTTTATGACTATCTACTGGATCATGATTTCTCCTGCTGAAAAATTGTAATATATATGTGTGTGTGTGTGTGTGTGTGTTTGTTAGACATAAAATGAGAGATTTTGTGAATGTTTCAAGCTATTGTTTAGTATGTATGTGCATGTATTAAAATTTGCATAATAGTTCTTAAATTTTGAAATTCAGATATGTATGTATGTATAGTTTATTTAATGATTTGTACTATGCAAATTATGCATCATATTTTTATTTTAAATGCATATGTACATACATTAATTTTTAATTTTGTATGGACATGCCTTGAGTTGAACAATCAATGTATATATATATGTGTATTTGACTAAATATATGAGCTTAATATATATGTTGCTCATCCCATTTCAATTAAATATATGATCTTAATTTTTGTATGCACATGGGTCCTATTTTGTATGATTTTAAATGCAGGTGCACATTATATCAAGCATATATCATGGATGATTTTAACATTGATGATATCATCAATCCACCACCCGAGCCACAGCCAGATCCGCCTCCCTCCCCCCCTCGACCTCCCTCCCCACCTCCACCTCCCTCCCTCCCGCCATATGCCACCCAAGACTTATGGTATCCATGAGGCTCGCTTTGAGAGAACGTAATAAAATGATCAAGTCAAGCATCTCCATGCACACAAATCAATGCTATGCAGAGTCAAGCATTGATTCCTCCACATGTGAGACATTTTGCATCTGCAATGCAAAACGTTGTTGATTCCATCAAGATGATCGATTCTGATCTTGATAGGCATCGACGAGAGAGAGAACAAATGAGACAATTTTATTCTGATGGTCTCTCTTACAAACAAATATTAGACCTTAAATTAACAAAATCCCATCTAGCCCCCTACTTTCTTGACCCCGTTACCCGACAACCCATTCCACCCAAAAAATCTAGAATATCCATGAGGTGGTGTGTACATCTACAGATGATTGCACATTTTTGGGATCGATGGTATATGGTTTTTGATAGTCCCCCACATGCTAATTGGGAGTTCCCATTGTATTTTTTGAGAAAACTATATGTAGAGTTTGTTTTGGGGCAAAAGCCCAATTATTTTGATTTTAGATCATTTCAAGGTGTTGGTGGAGGCATGCCACAATAGAGATTAGGGGCAAGGGTTCATCCCCGACACCCCGTGCATGCACAATCCCTTGTTGTTGCTCCTGGTCCT
>VDFB02133894.1:0-23671 GCA_007258455.2 Sequoia sempervirens | reverse complement strand
TTTGATAAGCGGTAAAAGATTATTCTTTGAACTAGCAACAAATTACATTGCTTCAAAGGGGAAAAAATGTGAACCGCATAAAATTAACATTATGCATTAGATGGAATTCACACTCATCATTCATCGAGGGTAAAATTAGGTTCATTTAATTCGATCTCACGAGGTCATTCCTTAGAATTGAATAAATTAACACATTTAATTTAAGCCTATCGTCCCTCTTTGATTAAAATAAATCAATCATTTATTTAATTAAAGCTGAAATCGTCATTCATCTCCTTTGATTTGGTTTAAATCCTAAATCCAAGTCAAATTGGTCAAATCATCCTAATCATCATTAAACTAATCTAACCATGATTAAATGCTAATCCTACCAACACTTGCATTCTCTAGATTTTTGCCACTTGCCAATAGAAATCAATTTATTGATTTATTAAATAAACATTTTCACTCAACATGGCATTTATGGGGAATATTCCGTCAAGTTTGAAAAATATGACAAGTTGATTTGTCCCTCCAACATTGCATTAATAAACTCTTACATGTCCCCCACTCAGCATTTACTCTAAAATTTGAATTTGAAATTTCCCCCTCTTGGGCACATTTCCCAAATCTTGCACATGCATCAACCACTCACATGATGACAAGTGGCCTCTTTTCATTGGCCTATTTCTTAGTCCCACATTGGTCCCTCTTCAACACTAAGCATTTGAAAATCTACAAATAGACACTTCATTCTCAAGCAAATCCTCCACAATTTCATCCTCAAATCATATGCAAAGTCACTCTCCTTGAGAATTGATTTTTCCCATCTTACTCCACCATCTTCATAGCATCATATCATTTAGCTTAGGCAAGGATTGGGAAAGGGCTATTTTCTACAATAGCACCAATCCACTATGGGATAGGATTAATTTCATGTTTTTATATGCTTTTATTTGGTTTCCATTGTTTCATTTTATTGTGTGATTAACATGATTTATTATTCCATAGAGATGTTATTTTCTTTGTTTTAAACTAACCATGCTAATGTGTGTTGTTTTTTTTGAGCGAATGCAGATTTCAACATCTACAGGTATAGTTATAGATAAACAGAGTAAACCAGCCACACACAAATCATAACTTCCAAGCTATTTTTGACCTTGGTTCAAATGCCTTCTATGAGTTATAAATCATTTCCCTAATATGATAGGCTGATTTATAATCACCTCTATCGATAGATTTTCTTTAATTAATTACTTTAATTTGCATCAAATATGATAGTATGTTTTGTGATGATTCTTAGGGAATGTTTTTCAAATAATAATATCAATGGATAATCCTTTATTGCATACTTTCTTCTCACATCTTGGTCTGGACCCTAGGAGACATGTGGGGGACATCACTCTAAACAATGATAATCTAGACATGTAATACATGTGGAAGAAATATTAACAATAAACAAAGATTGATGAACACTAGCCAAAAAAAAAAACTTTATTTTAGTGCATTTGGTACATATCGTACACTTAGGGAGATGTATTCCTATTTATCTTTCACTAGCATGTCCAAGCTACAAAATTTGAAAGTAAAAATGTTATATGTACAAAATTGTAAAGACTAAGGAAATATTATGAAATTTTACGCAATTGATATTCCACGTATTTCTCCCCCCCTTGACAGTTGAGCTAAATGACATTAATTGTAATGATTGAATCTATCGTGTGAGACATTGCCTTGCATCTTACAGGAGCCCTTCCCCTTGAACTTGTGAGGGTAACCCCTCAGTTATAGTAGGTCTCTACCCCTTTAAAGAGGAAGGCCACAACATTGTTGGCACTCATAGGTACTAGGCTTTTGAGTTGACCTTAGTGGTTTGGTTTCTAGATGTCTAGAACCTTGCCAAAGTGGATGATGAGATCATAGTAGGTTTGGTGCAACTTGGTTGATACCGTGTTTGATTTGCATAGACTGTCTGGTGCCATTGGAAATGTGTGTGATTTTTGTGGGGATGGATTGGTGATAATGGAGAACTTACAAAACCTTGGAATAGTAATTGGAAGTACCTTAGATCATGAAACATGAAATGGGGCTTGGAAATATTACTATAGTTGCATCTTATGAATACACTTGGATAATTCATGATGCCGTTGGATGTAATGATGCCAATTGAATTTGTTGTATGAAGCAAGAGTGGAAACTTGGGTTTTTTCCGAGCCTAAGTGACCCATTGTACCTACTGTGTTGATGTGCATTGACAAATTTGTTGAGTGAGAATTTTTTTTCCAAAATTTGTTCTGATTCTATTATTTGAGGTTACCCTATTGAAGGGTGAAATTTCAAATGCAAGATATGCATAGCAATATGGTGGAATCTTCTTTGGAGTCTACACAACTTGATTAGAGGAAGGAATCACTTAATCCTAGATCACTTATCAAATTCTGATATAACTTGTAGTCACAACCGATTGTGCAACGAGATTAACAATATCAATGTGTAAGTGAAAGTAATTTTTCTAATGTGAAGTAGATTGATAAGATTTTAGAGATATTTTTTTGAAATAATTTTTCTTGTTTAAACAGTTGAGTAGAATTGATTGGAACATACATTACAATCCTCGTTTTACATTGAAGTGTAGGAGCACTTTGGCAATACTTGCAATGGGATAGTCAATTATTTTCAATTAATATCATAAGCAAGAGAATTTTGGTATGCTTGCAATGGAATAATTGATTATTTATAATTGATAGTGCATGGAAGTAGTCCTCGTTTTGGTTTTGGATTGCCACATATGCAATATTTTTCATGTGCCCATTGGTATGTAAAAGTGGGGAAAATGCAAAGATCAACAAGATTGTGAACCCTTGATAGGATAGTGGATGTGAGGCCCTAACAATCTCTATCCTCAATGTTGATTTTTACTCTTTCTATCATTAGCCCTTGAGATTTTAAATTGTCGAGGCCTACAGTTCAAGGGGAAGTTGGTAGCACCCACCTTGAGTTATTGGGATTATTGACTTTGTTGTGGTTGGGTGTGGTCCTAAGGTTCCTATTTAATGCTTGAACTTAATCATGACAAAGTGCAATATTTGGTGGATTTAAAAGTGCATTTAAAAGATTCCTACAATATCCCAAAAGGATTTTTTTTGGAAATACATATAGAACACTTCAAAATAAGTAATCCCTTTTAAAATAAAGGTTTCAAAGTGCCAAAACGTCCAAGTAATCAACTAAAATGTGAAAGCAAAAAGAATGAATATAATGTAACTAAAGAAAAATATAGAAAAAAAAAAAAATTGTTAGAAGAGATCTCGAAAACCTTTCCAACACTACAATAATTGTGAAAAATAAAGGAACTAGTCAAAGTTGTGAGCCTGGGTGTGGAAAATGAAAATATAACCTTATTAGGTGATAATATGTATTAGCAATGCTGCTAAAAATCTAGTCAAACACCACAGAAATGAAGCTCCCAAAAAGATAAATCAAAAACTAGGAAAATAAAAAATGATGTCTGAGAACTTAAAGGATATCAAAAACAAAAACAAAATTGTAGCTAAAACCATATCCCACCATTAAAGTGCATGTGCAGCTTGCAAAAAATAAACATGTCATTATTGAAGATAGGTTGAAATTGAGGAAAGCACATGGAAATCACGTTTCACATAGATGGAAAAAAAATGCCATAAAAAAACCCCAGTCATTGATGGAAATTAAAGCTGCCACAAATTCTAGATTGAAAAACGGTCATAAGTATCAAGAAAATTGCTAATTCGATGATAGAAAGCTTCGATCGGTTTGTGTTACAACATACTTTTAGGGAAGGGAACAAAGCACTAGATGCTGCTTCTAATGTTGGCCTTTCCTATTTTTAGTGGAAAAGTTGGAATTACAAGGACCTCCCTCAACAAATTGAAAATTGTGTCTCAGATGATCACCTTTGAATTGACAATTTAAAGTTTTATCATACATGGATTAATGATCTAGTAATGGCTAATTCAGTTTCATAGGCTTTGGTTTGATGGGTTATGGTTTATGTTTGGTGCTCATTTTTGAATTTTGAATTTAAATTTTATGATGATGAGGCGTAAGGGGGTTGGTAGCGAGGATAAAAAGGGTGACTTTTTCAAGGGTAACCTTACAAATATTTTATACCATGTGTCATTTAATTTTATCCTTTGGTGTTGTCTATGGGACAACTTGATGAATGAGGAGGACCACTTTGATATGATAAAGGCTTTAAAGCGCAATAATTTAAAGAAGGTGTATATTAAAGATGGGTATTGCTTTGATATGACTAAGTTAAATAGACATAATAATTTAAAGAATAATAATCCAAAGGAGGTGTTTATTAAAGACGAAGATGGTTTTGAAATGACTAAGCACATAAGTAAATATAATTTAATTTATGTGTGCATCAAAGATATTGTCCTCAATGGGTTTTAGAGTATCTTGAAATGGTGGCCCACCATAAAATTAATATGACATCCATAGATTGGAGTCATATCATTCGTCCCCTGATGGTGTATGAAAATTAAAAGCCTTTATTTTCTTGCAAGGTGAGCGTATTTTTCACATGGGCCCTGGGTCTTATCGTTCCTCCCCTTATGGTGTATGAAAAAATGGCATTGTAGTGAAATGCCTCTCGGTATAATAATATATGTTTTATGTGAGTTTGAAAAAGCTAAGATTAATATTTATAGTTTATAATATTAAGGATGAATATTTATTATAGAGTTTAGTTTACAATTATTGATGTGAGAACTAAAACATATAAATGAGAGAATAGGTTGTACAGTTCATATAGTCTGTGATACAATTTTAAAGAATGAACTTAGTGGAAAAGGTAGATCCATAAATCTTTACAAGAGAAAGGAGTAAATTTAGGCCTTGCTTTGTTCTCTTGCATTTCCTCATACCTTCCTTAATGACTTTGAGTGGAATTTTAGACTTTCATTCAAATGTATTGTCTTCATGTTTAATTTTGAATCTAATTCTCATAAAAGTTCCAAATCCAATTCTATTTATTGTCTCTTCTTGTACAGATTTTTTATATAGCTGTCCCCTACCATCCCCAAAAATGGCTCAAAAAATTAGGTATTTGAAAGTGCGTCCCCCCATCTCTTGCCATCCTCATCCCAAAAACTTTGGGTAACATAGATTATTATTAATTCACTTCATATTCTTACCTCTTTGGCACTTATTAAGAAATTTTATTCCCCCAAAAAAATCTTGTAAAATTTTATGACAAAAAGAAAATTGCAAGTCTATTAGTGTATTTAGTTCTTTTAATTTTTGTCAACCACATATCAGCCCTTTTACAAAATTCAATGTAATTTATGATATATTTGAAAAGGCTCTATTTGAAGTATGCTCATTTTTAAGGGATGCTTATAGGAGACACAAAGCTGATTTTATATCATGTCAAAAATGCAATGATGCTTCCCACATAGGTACTTTGTTTCTTAGGGAAGTGGTTAGGTTACATGGCTTGCAAAAGAGTATTATTTCAGACCGAGACACAAAGTTTGTTGGTCATTTTTGGTGCTTGGGATTTAGCTCAGCCTACCATCCACAAACTGATGGTCAAACCGAAGTTGTCAATAGAAGTTTGGGAATATTATTGAGGTGCTTGATAGGTGACAAACCAAATCAATGGGATTTGACATTAGCACAAGCTAATTTTTCTTATAATAACTTGGTGAATCAAAGTTTGGGTTAGAGTGCATTTCAAATTGTGTATGGGTACAACCCAAGGGTATGGATGAGTTTAGAGATAGTGCAGACTTAGGTAGAAAGAGTGTTACATAGCGGAAGACTTTATTGAGTATATTCATGATTTGCATAAGGAAGTGAAGGAAAATTTGGATAGGAGTGACACCAAATAGAAAGAATTTGTTGATCAGCGTGGAGGGGAGCAATAATTTTAGGTTGGAGAGTTAGTAATAGCACACTTGAAGAAAGAAAGGTCCCCACAGGGAACATACAGTAAGTTGAAGTTAAAAAAGATAGGCCCATGTAACACTTTGTGGAAATTTTCATCAAATGCATATGAATTGGAACTTCCTACCCAAGTATTGATATTTCACCAATATTTAATATTGCTTATTTGTATAAATATGATTAGAATTTTCCAAGATCAATAAGCTGAAACTCATCACAAAATGAAGTGAATAACATTAGGAATGATTACAGAGTTATAGGTTTAGGATGCACTTGTCAAGAATGAAAAGTGTCATAGTAAACCTGAGTTATCAAAAGACCAACTCAACTTAGAGGTGTAGTGGTTTCAAAGTAACTCACTTGATGAGGGAGATGTGGTACCTAACTCCCATCAATCAAGGAGTGATGACACACACTTACCTAATGCTCCTAATTAACTTAAATAAATAACACTATTTACCTAAGTAAGCTTAACTAAGGTGTAATATTAATAATTACACCAACAAGCCCCCTTAAGCACAACTTAGGTGGGCACAAAAAACAATGGAAATTTGAGTCCATAAAAAAAGGCCTGATAAGGTACTCATTTACAAAGAAAACTCTCAAATAAAGTGGAGAAAGATAGAAAACCCAATGGGAAAAAACTATCCTCCAAAAAAAGACCTTTTCATATTTTCCTCTTTTTGTGATTTTGTTGCTCCTTGTATTTCTTTATCCTTAACTGCATTTGGCTCCTTTTGTTGATTCGGCTCCATGCTTAGTTGTGATTTTAAACTTTTTAGAAAGTTGAAAGAAATTTGGAGTGGATTTTTAATCACAAATCTTTGACACCCCCCCTTTCTAATATTTTTGATTTCCCCCTTTGTTTGGCACTTTATTTTAGTGCATTATTTGCATACAAGAATGAAGGTGAAAAAGGGAACTTTATATATTAGTGGGAAATCACCATCGATAAATAGAGTTTGAAAAAATAAATTTTCACCCTATTGCAAATTTACGCCAATAAAAAAAGTTTGCATTTACAAAATTTAGAAAATCAAATATTTTAAGAAGTGTAGAAAGAGGAAAATTGAAAAAATAAGCCCTCATGAACTGGAAAGAAGTAGCGAGCAATTGAAATTACGCCATGTGGAGAAAATTTCAAGACTCAGCCGCACAAGCTGTGAACAGTCCTCTTAGGAGTCTACAATGCCTACTTCACTCCTCAACGTGTGGAGCATTTGAGGCCTATTCACCAGGTTGACTTGCCAAGTGGAGATGCTAATGCCACCAACCAATAGTAGATTTCGGTCGATTTGACAACTTCCATTGAAGATATGAGGCGTCGCTCATTGCAGATCCGTCCTTTCTTAGGCATCCCTTCTTACAATTTCAAACAAATCGATAACTCCTAAAAATCATGCGTCACATCCTCCATTGCCAATGCTAGTGCAACAATTTTGAATCACTATAGAGCATTTTGGTTCCAGCAAAGATGGGCGAAGATTTGGATTTGGCATATATCCCTGCGCATGGGGAGAGTCGACCTGTACAATGAGGCACACAGATTTGAGTTGCATATTTTGTCGCCCCTTTTTAATTCTAAAAGCCAGCAAAAATTCCTCTAAACTTCTTGTCCGCTGCCTCCCATAAGATCCAAATGCCTCTCCTTAGCAAAATTGGGAAAGATGGGCCTCTAAATTGTAGATCGATGGGCATAGCCGCACCTGCAAAGAAAGATTCACGCCCTCCAGTTTGAATGTAGCCTCACGTGATGGTATCGTGGCTGAAAAATAAGAATCGCACCTCTTTGAAAGAGTGCGTAGGCTGTGAGATACCATGCCACCGAAGCATGCCTTCCAACAAAGGAATTTCGACATAGGGTTAGAATTATAGCCTGCAAACTCCAAACTCACACGGCCTCTCGTGATTTGGCTTGCGTGAGAGGGTCTTTTCAAGACACCGAGAACAAATTGAAGGGCACGAGCATGGGTTGGTAGTATGATAAGACCCCCATTTCCTGCATGCCCCGTGATCCCAAATTAGGATCATTATTTTCTCACTATGTTCATAATCCTCTTCATTGAATCCCACCATAAAAGCCATTTTCTTTCAACTTTGTGGTGACATAATTCATATGTTTAGGGTATTGTATGAATTTACACTCAAAATACCTTAGCGTAATGATCTATACCAACAAATATTTTGGATGTAATCTCTTTTAGTAGCCATGAGATCAAATCTCAATTTTCTTCCTCCTTCATAAATATTCAGATAGCCATATGAAGTAGGACTTACGTAGTCACTCCGACATAATTAAAGGACACAATTCAATTAGTTAATGTTTCATCTATATAAAGCATTGTAATACACAATTCAATTACACATTCATATCCTGAGCTCTTCTGTCTCTCTAGTACAATGGCTAACGGCATGATTTACTTCACGTTGGGAACTTTTCTGTTGATATGTTGTTACAGCGACACATTCATGGCAGCCGATCCCGACCCATTGCAAGATTTCTGCGTTGCTGACATACAAAGCAAAGGTGAGTTAATATAAACTTTATAGAGTGCCATGATATGATTTTCTTATTAGAGGACTTGCTAACAATTTGCTTAAAACAGTTTTGGTGAACGGGTTCGTTTGCAAAGACCCAATGGCATTTTCAGCAGGCGAACGTTAATCAGATACAAGGCCTCAATACGTTGGGAATATCACTGGCCCGCATCGATTTCGCAGTGGGTGGAATAAATCCTCCTCACACACACCCAAGAGCCACTGAAGTTCTTATTTTACTGGAAGGCGAGCTTCTTGTGGGCTTTATTGACACGAACAACAAGTTTTTCAGCAAAACGTTGGAGAAGGGAGACGTGTTTGTGTTTCCAAAGGCACTGGTGCATTTCCAGCAGAATGTGGGGCACGAAAATGCAGTGGCCATAGCTGGATTGAGCAGTCAGTTTCCGGGAGTTCAGACAATCGCCAATTCTCTGTTTGGAGCGAATCCCCCTCTCCCCGATTCCATATTGAGCAAGGCCTTCCGTATCACCCAAGAACTTGTGGATTTCATTCAGGCCAAATTCGCCTAAGATTGTGATGCTGAATTTGCTGTGGTGGATTAAATAAAACAATAAAGATACCACGTGGAAATACCCTATTTTTCATATCATTTTTCTTACAGTTTAATAGAACTACTTATCGCGCTTCGAACTATTCATGGGAATTGAACAAGTCTTACGTAGAAAGGGTGTGCTAATTATAATTATTATTTTTTTAAAATTATAAGATAAATTGTTATTTAATTATTAGAATTGAACTTAACGTTGTATTATTTTTCAATATATGAAATCTAATTGTTGAAATTATATGAGAAGTTTAATCTTAAATAAATGATTTTTCGTTTAATTTTTAATATGATATTAATAATGTTGATTTATGCATATGTTTAGCATATTGAAAAGATTAATGTTAAAATCCAAAATTGTGGGATAGGTATGGTATGAAGATAATGGGAATACACGAATGCGTTTCATATGTCTACAATTATAAATCATTAATTCTATCATCTTAATTTTTATTATATTATAATACTACAATAAAAATGAATATAAACCTTGCCTGCATTTATTTATCAATACTTTTTGAAAATTTAAATAGAGACAACTTGTAAGGCCCAACCTCTCAGGTAAGAACTATACTTTTATTCTTTCCATTGTAGTTCCTATTTATCATGCATAGTGATAGTAGAGATTTGTAGGTTTTGTTAATAAGCTTGGTACTCTCACTTTACAATTTTGAGGCCCCAACACTATTACCTATGGTTAGGGCACTTGAGGAGTGGGTTAGAAATTGGGGAGAGGAGGAGAGCTATTCTAGACAAGTTTTGGGGGAAGAATAAGATGTCTTATTTACCATTCCATGGGTGCTTGTGTTCGTTGAAAGGTAGGTTTCCCTTGTCTCATACCCCTTTTTTGTTCCTACATATTTTTATTTATGAAAATCCTCTTATGAGTGTAAAATTTGGTGGGTGTTGTTTGTTGGTTCTTAGTGATTTTCCCCTAGTTTAATGTGCTAGTTCCTCTTCTCGTGTTGAGACAAAATATGGGGGTTGCCATTTCTATGTGGATGTGTATGAAGCAGTTTGATTATGTGTGTTTTAACATATATGTCTATATTTACCTAGGGTTTTTTTTATTCTCTTAGCTTAAGATTTGGCTAGAGCCTTATTGGCTTGATGATGCCAAAAATAATGGGTCGAGAGTATTACCTCCATTCAATGATGACTTGTTTGTGAAACAAAAAAATTAGTGCAATTCATCTTCGTGACATTGCTAAAGTTTCTTAGTGGGCGATAGCTCGTATTCCTCAGAGTGTATCCCATAAGAGCCTTATTTGATATGGAAAGGGTTTTAAGCTCGCACCTCACTTTATGGGTCATTTTGAGATCTTAGAGCATATAGGACCAGTAGCTTAATGTTTATCTTTTCCACCTAGCCTATCATGTGTCCACGATGTTTTCACATTTTCATATTTTGACATTATTCTCATGGTGCATCCTACATTTTATATTGGGATGCCCTACAGGTGGAGTTGGACAACTCTAGTTATCCTTAGAGCCCATTCATATTTTGACTCATCAAACGTTAAACATTCATGGACACGAGTTGGTCTAGGTCATGGCTTAATGGGACAAATAAAATGAAGTTGCTACTACTTAGGTGGACACTACATATATGAGGATACATTATCCTCACCCTTTTTAGGACTTCTCATAGGAAGTTCAATATTAGGGGGGAGAGTGTGAGGCCCACCTCTCCCAGTGGTAGATTTACCTATTTATTTCCTAATCAATTTATCATCTTATTGAGACACTCGTGTCATGTTATTATTTTTATGGACTGTTAATATTA
Organism: Sequoia sempervirens; assembly: GCA_007258455.2. Taxonomy (NCBI): domain Eukaryota; kingdom Viridiplantae; phylum Streptophyta; class Pinopsida; order Cupressales; family Cupressaceae; genus Sequoia; species Sequoia sempervirens. The sequence continues at coordinate 12,866 of VDFB02133894.1, read as the reverse complement.
AGTATCCAATTAGACATTTGAATGTGTGTATGTTTATACATGGTTCATATTGATGATAGTTTGATGACGTTGTATATATGGTTAGTTTCAAATGATTTTGTGTTATAAAATGATGCATGATTTAATCTTATGACTTAGAGGTTGATGTGTTTATATGTTGAATAATATTTATTACCTATCTATGAATGCTTTAATTGTTCAATACAATATAATTATAAATTGAAATACACCTAGATATGTTAGTTATAAAACATGTACGTGACTGTGTACATCTTGATTTTTTTTTTACTTTGGCTATAAAATTATCACAATAGACTAATGCTCAGAATTGAGTGTGCAAGTATTCACGACCAATGGGATTTGTGTCACGTCTCATACTTTGATGCTATTTGGACCATGACTTACTTTGATGCTATTTGGACCATGACTTACTTTGATGCTATTTGGACCATGACTTACTTTGATGTTGTTTGACCATGACTTTGTGGGATTTAATATATGAATTATGATATGTGTTAGAGCAATATAATATAATACCATGCTTTGGTGTGTGGAAATGTAGAAAAATAATTGTTTTCTTTCAGAATTATGAGTGCATTTTATTTTAAAATGATACAAAATAGGAATGTTGATTTAATTATTGCTTAAATTTATATTTCTATATTGGTTACTAATACACTTTCATTTTTGCACGCCTGAGTGCATTTGAGTTGCAGGTGATCGAAGGCCAAGAGTGTGATTGAGGAAAAGAAGGTTAGCTTCCCGACAGGGTAAAAGAGGAGAAGCTCTCGATCGCGCACACACCACTTAAAAATCATGTAGTTGCATTAGGTCATATCTGTTTTCAATATGATTGTTTGAAATTGATTACGTGGTTTGAATAAGTGATTGATTAAAACAAAAGAAAAATATATATATACATAAAAACAATAGCATAGCAAAATTTAAATATAGTTTAATTAACCATAAAAATTGTGAAAAGAATATGGGTTAATTTATTTTAGTTTATCCCATTTATTTTGTGCAATAAAAAGGAAAATCTGAGTTTAAAAAAAAATATAGGAAATTAAATACAAATAATAAAGTGAAAATATTATGTTTGCATATAATGAAATAATTGGTTTGTATAAAGTGGAGATATCTCTGTTTGCATATGGTTATTTTTCCAAAATGAAGAGGAATGAACAGCCCGAGAGAACTTTGGGCTCTAGAAATTTTTCTTAAAACCAACAATGCTGTTGGCATGTGGCAATCTTTGGAATTTGCATGAGAAATTTATCTGTCATCTGGAAATACTCTGCATGATCCTCGAAAAGAGGAATAAAGCTTTAAGAAAGAAAAGAGAACATTCATTCAGACACATCCGAGAGCTCTGGAAGAAGGCGACAGGAAAGTAATACTAGGCATCTGCACTGGAAGAAATTGCCAGGTTCTTTTCCATACTTGTTTTTCAATCAGATTAAAATTGCAGTAAGAGAATTTAAGAAATGAAAGGCTTCAATCTATGAAATGATTACAAATCTTTTCCAATTTTATTTCTGGGTAATAGTTTACTCCTCATTGCTGCAATATAGAAAGAATACCCAATCTTTTCTTCCAGATTAGGGTTACAGTCAGATGCAAAAAGCTGCAAATTATTAAACTGCTCTCAATTATATTTGAAACCTACATAAACATATATATATATGCACAGGAAACTGTATTCCCGTGCATATATACATATATATATATATATATGCATACAATTTGCATAAAACACTGTCATCTGAAATAAATTCGAAATGCCTTTTGAGATAAATTTGAATGCAGTATATTACTGGGCAAAATGTCTCTAAATGTCTTTTTTTTTTAGTTATGAAACTATTATACACAGGAAAAAGGAAAGGGATTTAATCCCTTGTCCTCCCCATGGGAAGGACGCAGATCTGTGGGGAGGCTCGCGCCCTCCACAGGCCGCGGCCTGTGGAGGGGGTGCGAGCCCCTCACAGCCCGCCCCCTCCCCATGGGAGGGGCAAGGGCTTCCTGCGCCCTTATGTTGCTCAACGCCAGTAAGGAAACCCTGAAAAATGTTTATATTCTGTGTGCACAGCCAGAGAACTTATGAACAGTTATAAAAATCAGTATTTCTTTCTTCAAAATTTACACTCAGCTGTATATGAATTTTTACACACACACATATATACATATATATATATATACACTCAGCTGTATATGTATATATATATATATATATATCTATTTATATATATATATATATCCATGCATATATACCAAAATGCAAGTTTGAACAGGAAAACCTTTTTAAGAGAGTGATATGATCTCTGTTAAAAATACACAAATATCTCAGAAATGTTAAACCTAGAACAAGAACAGAAGTATCACTGAGAAACCATGTAAACTGAAAATCTTCTTGATTACTTTGACATGTATTTACATACAGAAGTACATTCCTGAGTAAAGGTATTCAATGTAAAATTCGAATGCAAGTTTATCTTTCAAACCTTTGTATTCCAAAAGAATTGCACTGTTTCTGTATATTACTAATATTCAGAAACCTGTATTCAAATTAAGAGTTACACTTTCAGTCAGCTTGAATTTGGAAAGAATAGAAGTATATACTGAAATCAGAAAACACTGTCTCATACAAAAGAATTAATTAAATTTCTCTAGTAGTACACTGATAGTATTATGTCATACATGATCTTCATTAAAAACAAAGTCTTTTACCAAAACAGAAAGGAATTACTTACAAAAGAGTAAATGAAATCTTTCTACTGAACTTACAATTTTTCTTTCAACGGATGTTATGAAATTCTCATTTGAAATTCATTTAGAATCAATTGAATGCTTGCAACATGTAAGAAAATGCACAACTTTCTGCGTTTGTATTTATTCATACTTTACTTTTGGTAACTTCTGGGACATGATGCCGAAGGTGGACTTACAGAGACGGTAGTATTACCTTTTCTAAACTACCATTTTCTTGTATTATTTATGCTTGGCCAAGCACTTGTACCATTGAAATAGATGGATTTGTTTTTAAAAGCCTAGAAACATATATGTATTTGAGTCTCTGCCACCTCCTGTTGCAAGAAATGTGTTTTTCTCATGTTAGAAATGCATATAGGCACCAGGCATGCATCGAGAGTTCCCTCCTGTCTTACTGTTTTGGGTTGCTAGGCTCCTTTATGCAGGGCCAGGGATTTCTTCGAGTTAGGAAGGAACCCGGGGAAGTCATGGACTTCGTGGTTGGGCGGAAAAGGCACCTGAATCACACTCTTGGCCCCAGCTCGCAAGCAGACCGATGGTGTCACGGCAGTTGGAGGTTCCAAGTTTCATTTGCTATTGATGTACTTATGTATTATTCTGGATTGGCTTGTGAAGCCCATTATAAATGTATATGTATTTGACATTCTTTAATGAAACTTTGAAATAGAAGTATGGCTTGAAAGAATCTAATGTAACATTGATTTGAGGAAATTAAAGTTTTATGACTTAGCATAGAAAAGATGTTTCTATTGGAATTGTTGATTTCTTCTGAGTATGGTTGAATATGTATATGAGATAATTCATTGATGTACTTATGCTTTGTATAATCTTGATGAATTACATTATTATTACATGAAATGCAATTTAAATTCTCTTTTATTGAGCTACTTTGGAAGTTTTATGAACAATGTTAATTACTTGGAAATCCTTTTTATACGGATTTGAACAATTGAAAGTACTCTTATTTTCCGAGTGCTACATCTTGGTATCAGAGCCATAGGTTCAACACTCAGACCTTAAGACTTCTACGCTATAGGTTGCAATGTGAACCTATTGATGACCTAAATTTCTAAGAGGATCGAGTGAAATAGCACCCTATCTTGGGTTGAAGATTTATTTGATGGGTTGGAACCTCAATGAGTCTTGGATGTTTAAGTTGAGAACCAAGAAGATTAGACATGGTATGACTATAATAGTTGAGAGTACTCATCAGTTTAGTGGCATTTTCAAAAGAATCCTTAGTAGGAAAATGTCATGGTCGAAGCAAGGATTGGAGATTGTACTTTTAAAAATGGTTGAGATATTGTGATGGATATATCTGAGCCAAGATGGCTAAGACATGATGACAACCCATGAAGTGATGATGTAGAATAGAGAAATATTGTGAAAAGAGGTCTCTTGAGGACATAAAGGGCAAATGACTATGATCTAAAAGGTTAAGTTACAAGGTTACTAGAGGTAAAAATAAAATATGCATATATTAAGACAAGTAGAAAGAACAATCACCTACGACCATTAATGATTAGATGATGCTTTAAGGAAGAAGAGAATCCAAGAAGGATGTCTGCAATGGTAAAGGTATTTGATTATGAGTAAGCTGATTTTTAGGTGATGTTTGTTCTTTCCTAATCGGGATGTGTGTATGATCCTTGTGATCTTTAGTAAATACAAGTTAAGCCTCCTTAGGAGTCTTCAATATGGTCCTAGGAGAAAAATTTTGTTCAGACAAGTTATCATTGTCAGCCTTATTGATAGGGCATGAGTTTTGATCTTGTGAGACCTTATGAGTCCTATATGCTGGATTTATATAAATGATATATTTATGAATATGCACTTTACATATATTGTGCGAGTAATGCACTCCTGTTTGATTTATATTTGGTGTGAGTAATGCATCGTGTGAGTAGGCACTTTGCATAGATACATGTACAATGTGTGAGTAATGCATCGTGTGAGTTAGGCACTTTGCATATACATACGTGTATAATGTGCGAGTAATGCACTTATGATTGTCTATGGTTAGTGCGAGTAAAGCGCTCAAGCTTGTTCTTCATATTATGTTAGAGATGGTATACTTACCTTGTGTGAGTGACACACTTGAATAATTTTTGTTTTCATATCCTGTGTGTGTGTGTTTTGGCATATTTATTTGTGCGAATGAGAACTTCAGGTAATTAATGTGTGAATGTTGTAGTAATGCGTTATCCATATGAATGGTGTATATCTATAAAGTGGGAATTGGTAATTGCTTTTCATTGTGAATGAAGCATTTGGATACCTTGGGTTGTGGATGTTCACTAGTGTTTGACCATGTGTGTCATTACATGGTGATTGAAGTTCCCTTGAAAGGAATGTAATTTTTGTTGTTTGGCATCTTCAACGATGTTGGATGATGAAGTAGAATGGATCTCTTGTTTTGTGTGACTGGGTCTTAGATGACTCACTATACACTATGATTGAATGTGCTCTCTTACTTACCTCGGATTTTGAAACCTAGGTATGGTTGGGTATTGTACTCCCTCTCTGATGACTAGAGTTAGTCACATAGTTCATATGTTATGTAACTTAAAAAAAATTGATATCTTATTTATTTATTTACTCATTTATTTTATTGTTTTTGTTCAATTTATTGAATGGCGTGTAGGCCAAAGTTGAATTTTTATTTATGGGCATGAGTAAGTATAGCCATCAAATTTTTGATACTTATTTATCTTGCGACCATTATGGTCATGTGTGAATTATTGTTGAAATGGTGCACATTTTATGCCTTATTGTTGAAATCAACTTTTCTTTTCCTTGGATTTGATTTTTTTTTTTTAAATGGTGGCTATGCTTGAATGTTTTAAATTGATGGTCAAGTTTCATGTTATGTGCTCTATCATGTCCATGATGGACCTCTGATAGATTGTATGAGGGGGTATAATATAGAGAGTGCTTCAGTTCCTGGTATGTATGTTGATAGAATTACGATAGATTGAATTCCTTAATACGCTGTCTGATACAAGTATTTAATTTTGAAATAATAGGAAAGTTTTGAACACTGGTGTTGCTATGGGCCTATTATTTTTGTATATCTTGTTGGTATTACTATATGAGAGGACACCATGTCTAGATAGTAAAAAGGAAATTTGAGAACATGCTTTATGGATTGATTCCTAAGTATATCCCTTGAGTTTTGAGAAAAACTTGTTTTGGTATGATGATATAATAGGTAGTGGTAGGAGGATGTTAGTTGAGAAAGCAAAGTGGTTGTGTAGTAAGCTTCAATTAAGGTGGATGTAATGGAACACAAATGGAAAGCAGGGAGGTGTTGCAGGTGGTGAAAGGGTAGAGCAAAGAAACACTTTGGCAACATGTATTGTTAGATCATAAGAAGATATTTTAGGATGGATAAGGGCATAGGAATGGAAATTCCTCATAGCTATGTATTAATTAATAAAATGTAAGATGTTGTGGTAACATAAAGTTTGAATGGAAGAATGAAAGACTAAAATGACAATACAATAGTAATGGAAGTTGAAAGGAAGGAGAAACCCTTGAGACAAGAAGAATAGCGTGGAATGAGAAGAAAAAGGTAAGATTGGAAACGTTGATTGAAGTTTGATATATAGAATGTATTATTAAAAAAAAAGGGGGGGGGGTAATAAAAGTGTTGTAGAACTAAAAATGGATAAGGAAGTTACAGAAAGGTATGCTAAACTAGAAGAAACCAATAGTTGGTAATGGAATTAAAATAAGGATTGATTAAGGAATAAATAATAAGTAAGATGTAAAAGATGAAATAAATGAAGTATAATTCAAAGGAAGATAAAGGGCACTAAATATAAGAAGATAAAGTTCAAAAATCAGAATTGTCAAAGGAATGGATTGCAAGTGACCTAGTCTTAGTATAGTCGGTGTGCACGATGGTTAGTTTGGACCTCGTTGGAGCACCTTTGCGGTTGTTTTTCTATTTGTAATTTATATGTGAAGTAAATAAATTGGATAATAATAGATAATCTTGGTTGAGCCTTCTCGAAGGCAGGAAACCTAAGAAGGGATGTTTTAAAGGAAAGAATGTTCATTATGGTACTAGACTTTGGGAAAGTTGATGATTAAGGATATGGGTCTTGTAGAATCCATGAGATTTTTGAAGAACAAAAAGTTGAGATGCCTTAAGGCGCCTTCAATGGTAAGGATGTTTAGATAAGTTTTCTCGACTTGTCTTGCAGACAAGGTATGAATGATTGATAGGGTGAATCATGTATGCCTGATTGTTTTTCTTTTATTAATGGTACTTACATGTGTATTATATGAGAATGGTGCTTGTGCAATAATGCACTTCTCATGCTTTGTGCAATGACACATCTGTATGGGTGTTTGTACTCATAGCATAGAAAATTGTTTCCTTAACTATACTAATACTTATGCTTGAACGAGAAATGTTCTCTATACTTATACTAATGAGAGTGAATAAATTCTTAAGCTCGAAAGATGTGATGTTATTCTTGTAAGCTCTGGTGCAAGAGCTATTTGTTACTTGGATATAATTGAATGGTAGTAATACCATATGTGTGGTATGCATGACTGGCACACTTAGCAGGATTCAGGGGTGGTGCTAGCGGAGCCCACCAGGATTCTGGGAGGCGCAACGTTAAGTTGTGGAACCATGATATTGTGGAGTGCAAGGTCCAGTGGGACCAATATTCGATGGATAATACCACCTAGGAAAATACAGATGACATTAACAGATCTTTTCCTCATTTGAGGTTATAGCTTACTTTTCTTTTTATGCATATTGTGACTATGATACACTGATACTTCAAACTCTATTGTGTGGATTTTCTTTTAGACATCGAGACGATGTCTCTTCCCAAGTGGGGAAGGATGTCACGTCTCATACTTTGATGCTATTTTGACCATGACTTACTTTGATGCTATTTGGACCATGACTTACTTTGATGTTGTTTGACCATGACTTTGTGGGATTTAATATATGAATTATGATACGTGTTAGAGCAATATAATATAATACAATGCTTTGGTGTGTGGAAATGTAGAAAAATAATTGTTTTCTTTCAGAATTATGAGTGCATTTTATTTTAAAATGATACAAAATAGGAATGTTGATTTAATTATTGCTTAAATTTATATTTCTATATTGGTTACTAATACACTTTCATTTTTTGCACGCCTGAGTGCATTTGAGTTGCAGGTGATCGAAGGCCAAGAGTGTGATTGAGGAAAAAGAGGTTAGCTTCCCGACAGGGTAAAAGAGGAGAAGCTCTCGATCGCGCACACACCACTTAAAAATCATGTAGTTGCATTAGGTCATATCTGTTTTCAATATGATTGTTTGAAATTGATTACGTGGTTTGAATAAGTGATTGATTAAAAAAAAAGAAAAATATATATATACATAAAAACAATAGCATAGAAAAATTTAAATATAGTTTAATTAACCATAAAAATTGTGAAAAGAATATGGTTTGATTTATTTTAGTATATCCCATTCATTTTTGTGCAATAAAAAGGAAAATCTGATTTTAAAAAAATAGGAAATTAAAAATATTATGTTTGCATATAATGAAATAATTGGTTTGTATAAAGTGGAAATATCTCTGTTTGCATATGGTTATTTTTCCAAAATGAAGAGGAATGAACAGCCCGAGAGAACTTTGGGCTCTGGAAAATTTTCCTTAAAACCAACAATGTTGTTGGCATGTGGCAATCTTTGGAGTTTGCATGTGAAATTTATCTGTCATCTGGAAATACTCTGCATGATCCTCGAAAAGAGGAATAAAGCTTTAAGAGAGAAAAGAGAACATTCATGGAGGGATATCCGAGAGCTCTGGAAGAAGGCGACAGGAAAGTAATACTGGGCATCTGCACTGGAAGAAATTGCCAGGTTCTTTTCCATACTTGTTTTTCAATCAGATTAAAATTGCAGTAAGAGAATTTAAGAAATGAAAGGCTTCAATCTATGAAATGATTACAAATCTTTTCCAATTTTATTTCTGGGTAATAGTTTACTCCTCATTGCTGCAATATAGAAAGAATACCCAATCTTTTCTTCCAGATTAGGGTTACAGTCAGATGCAAAAAGCTGCAAATTATTAAACTGCTCTCAATTATATTTGAAACCTACATAAACATATATATATACATATATATATATATGCACAGGAAACTGTATTCCCGTGCATATATACATATATATATATATATATATATGCATACAATTTGCATAAAACACTGTCATCTGAAATAAATTCGAAATGCCTTTTGAGATAAATTTGAATGCAGTATATTACTAGGCAAAATGTCTCTAAATGTCTTTTTTTTGAGTTATGAAACTGTTATACACAGGAAAAAGGAAAGGGATTTAATCCCTTGTCCTCCCCATGGGAAGGACGCGGATCTGTGGGGAGGCTCGCGCCCACAGCCTGTGGCAAAAGTAGCCTCACCCCTCCCATGGGAGGGGGCAGCCTCGCGCCCTTATGTTGCTCAACGCCAGTAAGGAAACCCTGAAAAATGTTTATATTTTGTGTGCACAGCCAGAGAACTTATGAACAGTTATAAAAATCAGTATTTCTTTCTTCAAAATTTACACTCAGCTGTATATGAATTTTTACACACACACATATATACATATATATATATACACTCAGCTGTATATGTATATATATATATATATCTATTTATATATATATATATCCATGCATATATACCAAAATGCAAGTTTGAACAGGAAAACCCTTTTAAGAGAGTGATATGATCTCTGTTAAAAATACACAAATATCTCAGAAATGTTAAACCTAGAACAAGAACAAAAGTATCACTGAGAAACCATGTAAACTGAAAATCTTCTTGATTACTTTGACATATATTTACATACAGAAGTACATTCCTGAGTAAAGGTATTCAATGTAAAATTCAAATGCAAGTTTATCTTTCAAACCTCTGTATTCCGAAAGAATTGCACTGTTTCTGTATATTACTAATATTCAGAATCCTGTATTCAAATTAAGAGTTACACTTTCAGTCAGCTTGAATTTGGAAAGAATAGAAGTATATACTGAAATCAGAAAACACTGTCTCATACAAAAGAATTAATTAAATTTCTCTAGAAGTACACTGATAGTATTATGTCATACATGATCTTCGTTAAAAACAAAGTCTTTTACCAAAACAGAAAGGAATTACTTACAAAAGAGTAAATGAAATCTTTCTACTGAACTTACAATTTTTCTTTCAACGGATGTTATGAAATTTTCATTTGAAATTCATTTAGAATCAATTGAATGCATGAAACATGTAAGAAAATGCACAACTTTATGCATTTGTATTTATTCATACTTTACTTTTGGTAACTTCCGGGACAGGATGCCGAAGGTGGACTTACAGAGACGGTAGTATTACCTTTTCTAAACTACCATTTTCTTGTATTATTTATGCTTGGCCAAGCAATTGTACCATTGAAATAGATGGATTTGTTTTAAAAGCCTAGAAACATATATGTATTTGAGTCTCTACCATCTCCTGTTGCAAGAAATGTGTTTTTCTCATGTTAGAAATGCATATAGGCACCAAGCATGCATCGAGAGTTCCCTCCTATTTTACTGTTTCGGGTTGCTAGGCTCCTTTATGTAGGGCCAGGGATTCCTTTGAGTTAGGAAGGAACCCAGGGAAGTCATGGACTTCATGGTTGGGCGGAAAAGGCGCCTGAATCATGCTCTTGGCCCCAGCTCGCAAGCAGACCGAGGGTGTCACGATAGTTGGAGGTTCCAAGTTTCATTTGCTATTGATGTACTTGTGTATTATTCTGGATTGGCTTGTGAAGCCCATTATAAATGTATATGTATTTGACATTCTTTAATGAAACTTTGAAATAGAAGTATGGCTTGAAAGAATCTAATGTAACATTGATTTGAGGAAATTAAAGTTTTATGACTTAGCATAGAAAAGATGTTTCTATTGGAATTGTTGATTTCTTCCGAGTATGGTTGAATATGTATATGAGATAATTCATTGATGTACTTATGCTTTGTATAATCTTGATGAGTTACATTGTTATTACATGAAATGTAATTTAAATTCTCTCTTATTGAGCTCATTTTGGAAGTTTTTATGAATAATATTAATTACTGGAAAACCTTTTGAAACGGATTGAATGATTGAAAATGTCTTTACTTTTAATTTCTTGAATACACAATCTGTCACATAATAGAAACAGCAACCATTAACCTCACAGTTAAAAGAGACTCAACAATTTGTTTATCACACAACACTGAACAACACTCAATAATGAAATATTCCGAGCCAATTTTTTTCGTTTTTCAAATTACAGATTACAAACAAATGTACCCGTTAAGGTTAGCAGATAAACCAAAACGTACTGAAGCAACTCTAACCAGAATGTACACCAGGATCCCGATGTGGGCAAGGTGTGAGCATTGGTCAGAGGATCTAAATCAAAATGCTTATGCAAGAACTCTAACTAAGAATGGCGCCGATGATGGCGAGCATATGGTCAGAAGATCTTCTACACTAAGTACTGAAAGGGAACTCGACACCAAGTATGTGCTACCCAATCCAGTATGGAGTGAGGGGCGACCATATGGCGGAGTGTTACAAAGTACAATGCTTGAAAGAAAGACTAAAAAGCTGAAAGTACTCAACACCCAGAATGTGCTTGCTAACCCAGAGTGGGAAAGTAGCTACCATAGGGCGGAGATGTAATTATTACAACAATTACTGAAGATAAGAATGAGTATTACAAATCATGATAAAGCAATATTAAGAACAACTGGTCAGTACTACTGCCAGCTTACAATAGATATTATTGCCTGCAATATCAAGATATTAGATGTTCTTTCAAATGGAGCACTCAACAAGAAATCTTCTGCAAAGCTTTTACGGAAACCCCAACTCCAATCCAGTAAGGAAGATGCAGATTTCTCAAGACTATTATGACAGATCTGCACTTTTTAGCATATAACCAGCAACATAGAAATTCATTGAATCACTCATAACTCACTCCTCTCTTATCCAAATGACCTAATCTTAGATGCAAAACACAACTAAACTGAAGGCGCCTAGGATGGATGCAAGAGACAAACTTAAAATGCCAACATTTATTTTTGCACGGAATTCAAGGTGAAACTGAACTGTACGGCCCAGCAAGAGGGGCGATTTTCTTTTAAAAATCACAGCCTTCACAATAAATTCTATAACTTTGGAAATAGATTCGCCCTTTACAAACAGATGGAATAAGACACTACCCAGAAGCCATATTTTTGTATTTTTTGATTTCACTATCAAAACATAAATCGTCAGACAAAATGCAAAGTCTGGAAACCTCTAATATGCAAAACCAGAAACTAATTAGACACAATGCAGATTACAATGCACAAATCTCAATGAAACTCACCAAACTACACTAAATCACCACTAGTTGTTGTGTTGCAAGCAAGAAGCAATGCCCGAGCTAGGAGGCTCTCAGTTCCTCAAGCAGTTCCAGAGCCAAACCGGCAGCATAACAATACTGTAGACCAAAGATGGTGAAATGAGGCTCAAAGTCTTCCTTTTATAATTTCCTGTTGACTTCTCGAAACCCTAAATTCTTCTTCAAGGTCAAAACCCTAATCCTTTTCAAAGATGGCGTCCTTTTCCTTCAATGCTCAATATTGACCTTTTTAATTAAATTCAATACTTTAATAAATGCGTCCACTTCAAAGCTTGATTTGACTTTGGCAAATTATAAAATAATCCTTAATGAAGGCGCCACCCTCAAAAAGACCACTTTTCAAAACAACATGAAGTCAATAGACTAGGCCAAGGGGTCAACGTTAAAATATAACATTAAAACATGACTTTTAATTAAATAGATCGACTTATCTCTCCAATTGTGCCCCGAAGCCATAAATGAACAAGCCAACTGATCAAACTGAAGTAGGAAGTCAACACTGCCAACACCAACTGTGAAACTGCCAGAAATAGAATTTACTAAAAATAGTAAATTCCTAAAAATGCTCAGAATGCCAAGAAGAACATACCATTGCGAAGCTCTCTGAAAACCCAGAAAGAATCCGCAATTGAAACAAACAACTCCGAGC
>VDFB02133893.1:0-27427 GCA_007258455.2 Sequoia sempervirens | reverse complement strand
AGAGTGGAATCTGGAATCCTACGCTTGGTTGAGAAAATTGATGAAGCTCACTTGATCCCGATAGTCTTCTTGAACAACTTTCGTTCTTCCTCTTCTTCAGAACATCGTGCTCATCTTCAAATCCAATATTGTCTCCAAAGACCTTCCCAAAACATGCAACAATTAATTGATAGAATCCCTTTCATGCAAACTACCGAAGATTTCCACCTTTTCTCAACATTATGTTTATTTTCTTTTCTTTTTTTTGAAACTTCTGTCACGTTTTTCCCCCGTGAATGAAAACTCACCATTCTGCAACTAATAAAAGATGCCTCTTTTTCTTTTCTTTGAAATTTCTAAAAAAAATATCTCATAAAAAGAACTATCTAATTTCATTTTAGTTGAGTTTCTTTTTTTTTTTTTTCTATTTTCAAAACTGCTTTTGCAAGATTTATTTTTTTTCACAAAATATACTTTATTTTAATAATTTATTTTAATAATTATCCTTAACAAAATAATTAATTAAAATAATAAATACATTTTAATATTTAATTAGTATCTAATAAGATTCATAACATTAAAACTAAAACTTCTAAATATTTAAAAACAATTTAATCTAACATTAAAATACACAATCATTTAAATTAAATAAATCATAACTTATAAAGTGCCACATTGATAAAATACGGCAATACACAAACACAAACCAAAAATGACGACAACTACAAGAAAAAAATGTACAATACCAATCAATTCAACGGTTTGACATGGGACTCGAGATGACTTCATTGTTACCTCTGTTTCAACATTTGACCATTGGGCTATTGGTGCTCGCCCTATCCTACCAAAGCAGGTGGAATCGAGACTATGTACTTGCAATACCTACATACAAACGAAGTCATGTACATGTGCATATATATATAAAATCAAAGCATTGTATTGTGAGAAGGAATCGTAGCGTAACAGAGCACTTGCAATGAGTGATGCTACACTTTCCTTCATCACATCTATCCTAACAATTATAATATGACTGATAAAACAACATTTCTAAACTAACAATTCATCTCATGACATAATTTATTAAATCATTGTATCATAAGATAATTCTAAAAATCAACTAACATCACCAACCACAATGTCATATGAAATAATCATGTCCACAAATGGAATAACAACATCATCAAAAGTCTAACTAACCAATCACACCAAACCCGATTTTATCATGGTATCAATGTATCAAATCAGAAATTGTAAAACCGGAGTCCAACTAGCAGCAGGAGGGTTATTACACTTGATATAAATGTTAGATCTAAAAATATAATTTATTGCACAAAAAAAACTAAAAATTGATAGATCCATTATAAATCTAAGAACTTGGTAGATACTTGTGCACCTTTCTTTGAGGGTAAAGGGCAAGGGAGCCCTTGACCAAAGATGTTTCTTTTTAGGATCTGCAAAATTTTGATGATGTGTCATAGTCTCATTTGTATTTTCTTGTAGCCGTCTATTGACAAAACCTTTAGATCTGACTTTTACATGAAAAGAGAGGGAAAGGTTGTGTTGTATAGGGGATTTCCTAAGTCAAAATCCATTTTGGTTTTTCCACCTCCATGAAAAAAAAAATGATGATAAAGAGGGCTTAACCTAGGTTGAGTAGAGGCCAAGTGGACAATAATTGACTATAACAACAAATGGTAAATGATAATATTACCTTAGGTATAAAATCTCTATTGAAGTGATGTGCAAACCATATGTTTCCACAAAAGATTTTTTGATGGGTGCTTGGATTTCATGAAGACCTATAAGAGGTTAGTCCATAAAACATAATAGATTATTGTAGCTAGCATGCAGTGGATAACTCAATACATAAATCAATACATTTTCATAATAAGAGCATAATAGTGTGTGATTGATCAGATTATCTTGTAATGTTCAAATAAGAATAAAAAATATTTATATATGCATCTCAATTGATATTTTTTATTATATGCCAATCAGGGATCCTTTTTAAATCCCAAGGACCTACAACAAAACATTTAAATTTGAAATAGTTCACCCTTAGATTAGGGGTGCCCTCACCCTTGACTGGGTGATTTTTTCCCAAATTTGTTAAGATGTTGGGGATTTTTTATGTATTTTCCTAATCTAGCCCAAATATGAATAAATTATTAATATTATTAAGTCCATAGGAAAAATAGAATATCCATTTAGTGTGAAATCATTAGGGTTGACAATTTATGATGCTATGTTTAACCCTCACTTTAGTGAAAGTATGATCTTACATTTATACTCAAACTAAAATAATTGATTATTTTATCAAAAAATTAAAGAGATAAGATGACACCAAGTTGAGGGATGCTCAAGCCCCCAAATTAGGATCCTATGAATTCATAATGTTAAGAAAAACATGAAACATATATATCACACACAATAAAAGAAGAAAAGAAATAATGCATAGATCAATCAATGGAGTACACTTAAAAGAATACAAAAAAAAATCATTAAAAAAAATGCATGCAAGGAATACATGAGGGAAAAAAAATGATACATGAAGAAAATATGTGAAATAGACAAAGAAAACATACAAAAAAAATGATAAAAAACACAAAACACACAAAGCAAACAAGGTACACACTTAAGGAAACATAACATAAACACAAAAAAAAAAATGTTAGTACACAAAAACTAAAGATATGAGTCAACAAGGTAAAGAGACCTAAATAAGTAAGGTTGTCTCAATTACCAAGAATCATCCATAAAATACACAACATACACATCTAAAATGATAAAAATGAAACTTTTCACAAGGATGCATAGATCTACTGGCTAGAAAGTTTTGTTATGCTAGGTGTCCATATAAAATAAATGATAGGTCCCACAAGGCTAGCAAGTTGTGTTATGCTAGTGTAATTATGAGATAATGGATCTACTGGCTAGCAAGTTGTGTTATGATAGGTGTCCATATAAAAATACTCAAGTTCACAAATTATCAAGCTTCATTATGCTAGGTTTTTGGATTGTTTGGAAATCACACTTCAAGGAGAACATAAATGTTTAACGTCATGGGGGAAGAATTGGTAACCATGCTTTCTGGAGTGAAAAATATTCTTAACACATTAGGGGACGAATTGATAACCACACCTCAGGGGGTATGTCAATAAGTCAAGCTCACAAGATACAATGTGTAGATATGGAAATGAATAGGGTGATATGCCTCACCTTAAAATGTTGGTATACTTTCTATGTTGGTATTTTAAGGAAAAGGAAGGGGGAAGAGGGGATCCTTGAAAATAATACACACCTCCCAAAATTAGTTATCCTTTCTCCCTAAGTGTACAGTTAAGGACAACTATGCAAGATACTATCAAGTTACTACCATAGATGAAATATGGTTGCATGTAAGATTGCACTGCCATGGATGGCTATGAGAAAACACATGGAGCTACAAATTCCACATATTGAGGAGAAACACAATAGTGGAGAGATTACCATTTGGAATGAATAGGTTCATCAATGCATGGAGTGATAACACCACAATCAACAAGTTGTTATTTTATTGCTCAAGGCTTGACATTAATTGGTGGAATGACCATGCACTCTATTGTATGCATAAAAGAATGATTTTTATGAAACTTATTACTTGTTGGAGGAGGAAGAGTAATCAAGTGGGCTTTGAGAATCCTAAAAAAGCATTCTCTTTCTTGGATAGGGGATAAGGAGTAGGAGACAATCCTTTCTCTTATGAATAAAATTTTACTCACTTACCACAAGAGGTCATAAATATAGCAGATGATGTAGGTTGTGATGTAAATTAAGGATAAGGTTGGAACATAAACATATTTTATCAAGGTATGGTGTAGACTTCACATGAACCTTAAATCCTTATTTCATGTTTTCCTTATATCCAACTTTAGAAAATAAAATAAAAATACAAGCCCATAATATTTTTCCAACTCAAATGGAGGAGGAGAAGTCTTGTTTAAATGATTATGAGAATAATTTTTTTTATAAGAATGAAAATCCTTTTTAGGTGTTGAAATTATAGAATCAGGGGCCTTTTTACTATACTTTCCCAACATATGAGGTACAAAAGCTAAAGATCCCTCATCACCATCATGGGATGATGATGTTTGTGAATTTGTAGGAGTAGAAGTTTGTGTAAATGAAACAAAGAACTCCTTAGGTTTAGTTTATAGGATATTTTACTCTCCCACAAAAGAGGATATAAAATATGATGAAAATCAATCATCACAAAAACATGTACTTGAATATGAAGCATTATTTTGATCATTATTTGCAATTTGAGAAGAGGATTGACAATATTATCTTGAAGCTATTGAAACAACCTTCAACTCTTTAGGATTTGATGGTGATATTTTACACTCCCCAATGAAAGTTACAGGTGTAAAATGTAATGAACCCCAATAAACACCAAAGAGAACAATATTAGTATCATTATAATTGGAAGGAAACAATTTGAATTTTGAAGATGGAATCAAAGTATTAAGAGAGTTGGAAATGTTATGTTCGGCTTGGGTGTGAATAAATTTATTTATCTAATTTAACCACATATATCTTGTTATTTTATTCATACTTTATTTTATGGTGAAGATTAAAGGGGTCTCCATTCATGGTATGAATCCTTAGTCTACCAAGGAGAAGATTATATGACAGAGTATTAGGCATGACATGGATAAGGTTAGGAAAAACTACATGTCCTACCTTAATGGGTAGTGTGATTGTACCCAATGGTTTCTTACCAATATTATCAAGTTGTATGAGATAATTATCCAGACCAATCTTATGTAAAATGTGAATTCTACAAACATTAAGAATTTATACATTATCAATTAGAATATGCCTAATTCCATTATCATTAATTTGGACAACAATCATGAGAGAATCTATTTGGTTTTGGATTTTAGGAGGTAATTCATATTGAGGGAATGTGATATCCAATTTATTTTGTCTCCTACCATCTAACAAGGTTGCTATAGTCATTTGATTTGATAGAAGTTGGTATAAAAATCTTCTACAAAGCCTCTTGGAGCATACCATGGTATGTAGGTGAAGTTTGAATTAAGTCCCAAAGAGAGATCTTAGCTAGAGCATTATGAAGTTGTTCAACAAGATCATACTCTTTTCCACTATGTTGATGAGGAAGATGTGTGGGAGGAGAATAGGTTGAGCAAATTTAATGGAAGTGGGAGTGGTTTGAATTTTATTTGGTTGTTTGTTATTTTAAGTGTTATATGTGTGAGAAACTATATGATAATGTGGTATATGTGAAATATTTTTTGTATACAATTGTTTTGAGTAAGTTGTGTTGTAAAGTTTAGGATATAACTAGAAGGTTTTACTTAGGTTGAAGGAGGTCTAATAATGAGAGAAGGGAAACTTTGATGTCAAGGAACATGAGAAGGAGGATAGATGATAAGATTTGGTTTGGGACATCTCTTAAGATGGGTAAAGGGAAACATCTTGAGAGGCTACAAAGTTTAGGTAAGAAACATTATTTGATTGTTTTTCCCAAGGGATAACCAAGCAACTTAGCTAAGGTTTTGATAAATTTTTGTGAGGGAAAATAAGATTTTTATGAAAATGCAATGAATTATGTGAATTAGGGCCAAACTAGCAATGCACACTAGAATATGAAAGTTTCAAGATAAACTATCATAAAAAAGAACCAAATCTAAATAGAGGTCATAGAGTAGGGTCTCAAATAGAAAACTAAGGTCAAACTGATTGGTTAGGGGTGTGGTCACCCTAGACTACAAATCAAGGTTTTTGGAATCTCAGAACATGTACAAATGTGTAATAGTTTGTAGGCATTTTTATTTGAAAACTCAATTCTAAGAACTGATAGAGTTCAAGAAAATTATTATGCTCTATTTGATGATTAGATGCACATGAAGGCATGAATGATGGATTTTTAAGAATTCAAAGGAGCTGATGGATGAAATAAACTCCACACATGAGTTTCCCTAGAAAGTAAGAGATAGAAAAAATGTTAATAAAATGGATATGTTAATGAGAATTCCAAAAAATGTATTTAAGTTTATATTTTTACAAGTAACAAAATGCTTTAAATGCATTATTTTTTCAAAGTGAACATATAATTTTTTTAAATTGAAATTAAATAACTTAGATCTAAATCCTTAAACAAAGAAAATCAGATCTAAAATCATGCAATTAAATTTAAACTATTTTATAATTATGATCTAAATTGAAAATACTAAAGTGCCTAGTTTTTATTGAAAAGAGTGCAAATTATTGATTTTTAAAATGAAAAAATGCAAATCAATAATTTAAAACGCATTTAATTAACCTAAATTTTTTTAATCAATTTTCAAACTTTATGCTATGAAAATCAGAAAAATGCAAGTGTAGGATGTGATAGGCTCACCAAAATGTAGTGTAAGAAAAGTGATCCTAGATCCAATTAGTAAATTAACTAAGATCAACTATTTTTCTTTCCCTACATTAGAACAAAAACCAACTAAGTTTGATGATTGGATGGTTGCCTCAAAGGAGAGCTAATCTACTAGGGTTTGGTTCTTTTGAGTTGTAAAGAGGATAAATTTGGTGTGTTTTAATTAGACTATTTGGCATAAACCTTAGATATGAAAATGTAATTCATCGTACAAATAAAATAAAAAATTGATGAAATAGTTACAGATTTCAGAAGGATAGATACTTGTGCACCTGTAATAAAAATTTGAACCTGAATATGGGGGTCAAGGGAAAGGGAACCCTTTACTAGAGATGCTACTTTTTAGGATTTGCAAACTTTTAATGATGTGTCATAGTCTACTCTATGTTTTCTTGTAGCTGTCTATTGACAAAACCTTCATATTTGACTTGCACACTTGAAAAGAGAGGAAAAGGTTGTGCTATATAGGGGTTTTCCTAAGCCAAACCCCATTTTGGTGTTTCCACCTCCACAAATATCAAATTATGATGACAAAGAGGGCTTACCCTAGGCCGGGCATAGGCCAAATGGACAATAATTGGTTGTAATAACAAATGGTAAATGATAATGTTACCTTAGGTATGAAATCTTTGTCGAAGTGATTTACACACCATAAGTTTCCACCAAAGGTTGTTTTATGGATGCTTGGATTTATTTAAGACTTACAAGAGGTTAGTCCAAAAAACAAAATGGATTGTTGTAGCTAACATGTAGAGGATAACTCAATACATCTTCATAATAAGATCATAATAGTGTATGATTGATCATAATAGCTTCTAATGTTCAAATGAGAAGGCAACTTGTTTATATATGCACCTCAATTGATATTTTCGATTATAGGCCAACCTGAGCTCCTTTTTAAATCCCAAAGACCTACATCGAAACATTATAATTTGGAATAGGTCAGGTTAGGGGTTCCACTGTAAAAGCCACATAAAAGTAGCAACCCTAGGGGAAGTTGCAATTTACTACACAAATGAACTTCTTTTTATTTTTTTACTTTTTAAAATAAGAACAATTAGAACAATTAACATGCAAGTTCACTAACCATTGCCAACCAATCCCCTCAGGTTACAAGACTGAGTTACTTAAACCCAAACAAGAAACAAGAATTAACCATAACATTCAATTACATAAAGCATTAAGAATGCATACATTCCAAATAAGATTAATTACATCAGGAATAATAAATAACACATGATTTCAAATAACAATTAATTTACAATAAGGTTACAATGCTCATTCCCCAAATGAGATAAATCCAATAAACATGATTACAAATTACAAATTCCACCTCGATAACAATGAGGGGTAATGAAATACAATCTACAATTGAAAGGATAAAGCATGACTTGATACAAGATCCCACGAGCTCTCCAACTGGAAATCTCATCCCTGCAACAAGAGAGACAACCCAATGGATTGAGTTACGCGTTCCCACTTAACCATGTGATACACGAGAGGAGGCTCACCCTAGTGCTAGAGGAGGTGGTAACTAGAATCCAACACAAGACCATCTACCACTAAACACAGGCTAAAACATAAACTAAGAATTGGAAATAGCTACAACCACAATAACACTTAGCACAAGTTTGTCATGGAGAACAAGGTTCATGAACATCATCTTGTACACCCACACAATAGCGACTAGCTGTTGGCGTGAGAGTGTCATACATAGAATTTCCATGAGTTACCCTAAGCTCAGCCTTCTAGGCTGCAGACCCCCATCTTGGGTTACCACGGCTTGCCCCTGTCGATAGGATATAATGCAAACCTATGCATCTCATCTCATCTTGAACTTTAACAAAACAAGCGTTGTATGAGAGGCATTCTTATCTTTATTAGTGTGAAATTTCCCCATTAATTATTTTAAGTTATCCTTTGATTAAAACCCTATGTGAGGTTACCACGGGTGCCCCTTTGTGTTTTGGACCCCATAAAGGAAACCCACTCTCCTATTGACAACACACACGATACAAAACCACAATCCAATGGGTAAACTAGAAAGATGACCTCTCCAATCCAAGGAGGAAATAGGTAAAGGAAGCTCACTCCAAACACTAGAGGAAAACAAAAGTAAAAACCCCACTCCTTTCAAAGGAGGCACAACCACATAACCCCCTCCTAATCCCAAGGAGGCACAAATCCCAAGACAATCCAAAGGTTGACTATCATAACGAAAACCCATACAATTAAATGAAACCCTATCTGGAAGACTTCATGACATCTACTCAATTTGCACAACATCGAGAATGATCAAACATAGCTAGCAACCACTTCAAACAATATAAATAATCTAACGTTCGAGTTTCCTAAACCCAAGCCAAGCACTGGTATAGTACAAAAATTCAATTTAAATAATTAGCATTATTCGTTCGTACACAAAATAAAACAAATCACTTGACGCCATTGATAAATTTAAATTTAATATTTTAATTCTATTTGCTCATTAATAGATAAGAATAAAATCATCTTTATAAATAAACCATTTGCTTCCAACGTCCACTTTAAATAAATCAACTTTTATATAAATCATTTGATTACAAAATCAACTTTTAATTAAAACATTTGATTATAATATTCACCTTTAAATATACATCATAAAATAATCTATATTTGAATCTAACTATATATTAAATATACATATAAAAGAATATATATACTTAATGTGTATATATATGCAAATATAAATATGTATCTGTTTAAATATATAATTATTTAAACATATTTTAAATCAGCTAATTAAAAATTTCCATATTACAAATTATTGAAACAGAAAAAGAATAATATATTCATTAGATATACACACAATATATACATATTATATATAAATATATATATAACACATATATATTATATATATAATTAAATAATTATAAATATTATAGTATATATACATTATATATATAAAATATAAAATATAAAATTATATATAATATATATATTACATTGAATATATAAAAATAATATATATAAAAAAAACTTAAAACTAAATTTAATAAAATAAATTATATAAAAAGAAAGGCAAAGCAGCAGGCTGACACAACCCCCCAGCCAGGGGACACACACCCACAGTGGTGGCTGCCTACAAACCCTCCCAACAGGTTGCTTTACCGACCATGTACCTCATGGATGGAGTGGCTTTGAATAACATAACCACTAAAAAAATATAAAATTTTATTTTAATCTAAATTTTATTTAATTTAAACAACAAAATAATCCCACCTTTACAAGTAAACAAAGGCAAGAGCGAGAACATGACATAATTTTTTTTTCATTTATGCTTGTAGCTAAGGTTCATGGTGGATAGGTGTGCAAATGGGTTATGTTCAATATTACTTTCAGGTTATAATGTGATTATAATATCATGTTAATGTAATGATGTTATTCATATTAATTGGTTGAGTTGCATTAGTTAGTGTTATTTAAGTTTCTAAAAAAAAAAAAAAATTGGCTTGGTGTTGATGGTCTTTTGTGTTAATCCACTTGGTCCCTTAGCGGGGCGTTACATCTGGTATCAGAGCCAGTGTTGCAGCACTGAGATGTTTGGTTAATGATGTTGCCCATGCTTTGTTATAGTAACTTTTCTTATGCATGTGCTGATGAATGTTTGATGTGTGACTAAAAATTCATAGGGACCCTTGTGTTAGATACTTTGTTTTAATCTATACATTTAGTTGAGACATTAGATAGAGGATTATACACTTTGTGTATTCTCTTGTTGGGTGTGATTCCTTATATGTTTGTAACTATTTTTTTTTTTGTGACCTTGTTTCATTTCTATGACTTTTAATTCCTTGAAAGTGTAAATTTAATCTTAGGATGTATTTGTGGGTTTAGATTAACTAGTTGTTAAGTTCGCTTGTGGATTTCTTTTGTTTGACTACATGTGCATTAAGAAAAAAATGTTATTTTGTGCAGTTGGGCTACTTAAATCATTTTATGTAAGTGGAAATGTATGTTATGTGGTTAAAGGGGAAGTCATAACTTGAGTATGTCATCTATTCATGTGTTTTTCTATGTTTTGTAGGAATGTTACACCCATATGTTGTTTAGTGCGTTTTCATAATGTTAAAAATATATTGCATGTAAAATGGTTCTTAGAATAGATTAAGGAAAATATGTAGATGGTTTATAAATGAATTATTGTCGATATTTTGTGATCGTTATAATACATGTTGAATGATGTAATAAAATTTTAACTTTGTTTTTAGCTATGTTTATAAATGGAAAACTTGTCTATGAGTGGTACTTAAAATTTGGGTAGAAGGTGTGACTTATTTTTCCTTTGTATAGATGCTTTGTTTGGAAATGTTGCATTTACAAATTGCTTGCATTAAATTAAGTTATCTTGTTTCTTCTTCATCCTAACCCACATACAATTAATATTAAAAAAAAGGGGGTATTAAACAACATTATAATAGAAAATTATTTAGGTTTTAAACTTGTATGCTTAAACCTTGACTATGAATCAAAGAAATTATGTTTGAATTTACTTGAGTGGTGGACTATATATTCTCTTGAAATTGTACTCCTTATTTATGGTTAATGCATAAAAGATAAATTATGAATGAGACTGAATGTAGTTGCTAGGTATTTAATCTATGTATTTGGAAATAAATTTATGTGAATAAGTTTGCATTATATGATATGATATGTTTTTATTGGAAATGACTACTTTTGTGGAATAAATAAGATGCTAGTGCATAAAAATAAGTTTGTATTTTGAGAAATTATGAGGACTGTATTGGTATTTGAACATCTTGTTTATTATGTATAGCTGAAACCTATGATATAATGTCCTTTCTTACTTCTATATAAATAGAAAAGATTTATCCATTGAATGTTTTGTATGTTGAATTGTTATGTAGGGGTAACATGTGAAACAAATAAGCTTAGGTATCAGATATGGATGTTTGAGTAGGCATAATCACTATGCAAAGGTTTAGTGTTACTTGTATTGGCCTGAAATAAAGTTTGAGAGAATGGGGGATTGTGTTTTGAAAAACAAATATGTGATGTCCTTTTTGTTCTATGAAAATTTGAATAACTTGTGTATATCTAGTTGAACTCCGGATACACGAATAATGGTGTGGAAGTATTAATGATTCTTGGATGCATTTAAAAATTCATGCTACTTATGTAAAATTCTTAGTGTGGAGGAAAAATTAGTTTGCATATGCATATGTTATAAGGATAAAATGTTATGTCGAATGAATAAAAGTGAATGAGAACTTGTTTAGTGGAGTTGATAAGTGATCACGATAATCTTGACATTAACATATCAGCATCATGTGATATATGGAAAAGAGTAGAGTGAAAGAAAAGATGATAAAGGGTTATTGACATATGTAATGATATGAATCACATGGATTATGGAAGTAAATGTTCTCATGAAATTGTGTATGTAATTTTATCCCTTGTAAATGTGAGAAACCAGTAACTGTGCATTGGTTGAGTGTTGTGAATACCCCGTACTTGCTTTGTGTGCCCATGGGATGGTGATACTGTGTACCCATCCATGGAGAAAATTGTGTATTTGTTGGTGTGGGATTAACCATACCTTTATGTGTTCTTGTATGTTTGTTACCTGATTGAGGGCCAACCCACATGTGGTTGAAATTTATATGAGTAGCCAAAAGATAGTTTCACAGATTCTTTTCTTTTGGTTCTCCAGTCCCTCAATCTGTGAAGGGGTAGTAGCAGCCACAAAGTTCCTTGGGCAGAGTGTGCAGCGTATGCATAATGCGACGCAGAGCTTTCTTAGCTCAACCGATCCCAAGGCAATGTACTCACTACTTCCCCTTATGATGGATCAAGGTACTTGATCCATATGTGTGAGCCTAATCCCCACAGTTTTGAGTATAGCAGCATTGGTTTGTTAGTATTTGTCTGGCCGTCCATAGGGACGTTGAGCTGACATTAGCGATTCAACCTCTTCCATATGAGAGGTGAAGCTCGAGTAGCCCCATATTGATATACTTATATATGCATTATGTATACCGTATCTGCACGTGTTCCGACATGATGCAATGGATACGATGCCACACCCCACTGATGTTCCGACACAGTGCTGATGATGATGCCGTGTTGCTGATGGTAGCGAGCTGGGCTCGAGGACACGATGCCACGTGCATAGACATGTGAAGGTGCACTATGAGATTTTGTTATGATAGCCTACTTGTGTGATGAGCGTAATGGGGCCTCACACACTTGTAGAGGGAATACTCATGTTTGCTTTCGACATTGTTTGGGTCGGTTAGCATATGGGTATGTCCTAGCCATGTATACCTCTGGCTATGGCGAGTACCTGTGTGTGCCTTCTCCATGAGGTATCGCTATGCGGGGTGTGTCTAGCACGTGCCTATTTCCGTGGAGCCACGGACACACTGCCATGCGGCATACGACCAGTGCGTGCCTTCTCCGGCTGGTGTATGACCATGCCGCACTGAGATGCGATGCGGGATGGGGGCCGAGGTGCACATCCCATGTGGATAGCCAAGGAGTGCGAGGGCCACTTGGCTAGTCCATGCCGCGTGACGACGCGAAGCGGGGTGTAGCCGAGGAGCACACTCTGGGTCATGTGGATGGCGTGCTCACTCCACACCACATAGGGGCTATTGTATAGCCGGACGTTGTTCCCTCCTTCCTCGTTTGGTGGCTAGTATCTAGTCACGCAGTGTTGTATAGTGCAATTTCTAAGATTGTGAACTTTATAATTATTGATGATTTTCTAGTGATTGTGAAGGCCGACACCTTGTTTATATTTGATTGTGATGGTTTAGCCACACCTTGTGATCTTATTTGTTCATAGCCCTCGTGGTTACATTTGATTTAGTGTTGAAATTGTGCACATTTATTTCTTTATTGTTGAAATTGAATTTTTGTTTTCTTTTATTTATGACTTTGGTGGCTAAACTAATTTATTCTTATTATTTTCGATGTCGGCCATTTGTCATATTGTGATTCCTCTCCAAGGATGTATGAGGCAAACTTGGTGAGTGTATACGAGGAAGTAGACGCAGGGAACCATGAGGATGGGGGTATGTGAGGCTGTTACACAGCTAGGACCCACTACCCACCTATGTGTGATGACTATCTCTTGGAGGCTAACCACCTTATACAACAAGAGGTAGGTCATTGTGGTCTTGTATGGATGGTCTCACCATGTGAGTGTGGCCTAACACCATCAAGCCACTGAGTGTGAGGTATGGATTATGTGAGATGGATATTGGCTCTTGGCTCATGGATTATGTATCATGGATTAGTATGCTGCTTTCTGGTGTCCAGATGGACCCTTGTGTAGCCTTGTGATGTGCTTTTCCGGTGATGTGATTGTGTATGTATGTGTTAGATGTATATTTCTTATGTGTTGTTGCTTATTGATGTAAAAGAGGGATAACCATGCTATGTTAAATGTGAATGTATTGTCAATCTATGGTATTAAATGGAGTGGATGTTATTGAAATCATAAATTGTAATTGAAAATAAGTTTTTAAAACATGAGACAATGTGTATTTCTGAATAAATAAAAAATTATGTGCATCCCTTGCATAAGATTATGGAGATTTTTGTAAATTAGGAATGGAAAAATGAGTTAATTGGAGTGCTTGCTATATTTGTTAGTGTAAAATCAAGTATCATACTATAAGAGATGTAAGGATTTCTAAGTAAAGGTAGATAGAAAAGTATTACTTTCTAATGTGTAGTTAGATAGTGATTTTGATCAAAGATATTCAGAAAGAGGATGTACATCAAATATAGAATAGAAATTTTTTTGGTACTAATGTCTTATGTTTCCACCCTAGTCTGTGACTTCCAGGAGTAAGTCAAGTTTTAGGGGGGGAGGATGTAGTGCCCCTTCATTCTCATAGTGGATGTGCAGGAAGTTTGGCTTTGAAACTTGGAGATGAAAGTAAAATAATAGAGACATTTAAAGGTATGTGTTAATGATGTTAAACAATTGATATTGTATATCATGAATTTATGGACTAAGTAAAAATGTTAGGAAATGATTTATTATATGTGTTTAAGGATATATTTATCATGATGTGTGTGTTCAGACATGACCATTACTACGATGTATGTTATTGACATATTGATGTGATGAAAGTGTTTTGTTACCTTTGGGGTTTTCACTTGATTCTAATATATTATCATTGTGTTGTCATATTATTATGATTTTGATTATGGTTATCTTTATTATCATAAAATATACTGATTTGTGTTCAAGCTTTGTGGTTGCAAGATGGGGCATGAGCTTCTATTAGTGTTTTGGTGAGTATGATGCATATTGTTATGTTATTGTTATTATGCAGAGATTTACTTGGATAACTGAGTGATACAGTAGTATGTTTGTTAGGATAAGTGGAAAGGGCGGCATCGTACCATTGGACGTATGAGAGACATACGAGAATGAGATACGATTGCTAGAGCTTCTTTCCTAGTGCTTCGGCTATTATGCACATGTGCTCTAATTTGTATGTTTAAGTGAACAGGTACTAGGCTACGTCTCTACCTAAATTAGCAGGTCTGAGCGTGCCTCTAATCCCAATGGTGGTTGAGGAGATAACATCTAGGCCCAAATTATAACCTAACCCTAGCCATTGTTCTCAATTAGAGACAATTGATGAAGAATGTGTTAACTTTTTTGGGTTGTCATGAGACAATGTCCGATCTTCTTTACCCTATGTTTGGAGTGTTGCATTTATTCGATTGTTTCTTATGTGATATGTGATTGTTTGATTTTGTTGTCTAACCTTAGTTTTGGATCCCAACCTATTGGTGTTAAACCCCGTAGTTAGTTGTGTTGTTATGATTGTGATTAGTGTTATTTATCTTTTGATGTGAATATTGCTCTTTCATGTGAAGTTATTTTATGATTTATATTTTACCTTAGTTTGTGAATTATTTGAGTGAAGTTAGATATTGAATCTATCATATTTATTGTTATGATTTTTATTAATATGTTTGAGGTGTGATATAATATTATCCATAAGTGACATTTATTTATATTATGTTTTATTATGTTATTATTTTGAGGAATAATTATTTAATTATTATTTATTATTATCATTATTTGGTATTTGGTTATTGTTTATTGAGTAATATTTATTTTACTTTTGTTTGGATATAATTTTTGCATTATTAGTCTCTTGATTCATTTTATTAAAATGGTCACTAAATTTATGTTTTATGGAGTCTTTATGTGGTTTTAATGATTTAAAATGTTTCCTATGTGATAGCTTTATGGGTGAGAGGTATTTTTATTTTATAAAATTATATTTTTTGAGTCCAAAACCCACCCTAATTACTCCATTATGAAAAGTGACGAAAATGGAAGTTGAAAGGGTGGCTGGGAGGTTGTCTTTTGGTTGGAGAAGTGTTCTCTTTATTTTGGGAGGAGATAAAGGGTTTCCGGGCTGTTGGGTTATTCTTGGAAGTGCATGTTGGATTTGGATTCTTTTTCCTCAGAAATTTTTCCATGCTTACAAAGAGGAAGGAGCAATGAGAAATTTGTTGCAATTTGAAGGTTTTGAAAGTTGAAAACTTTGGAGCTCAGCATCAAACTTCTGTCATTCCCAAGTGTTGGATCCGGGTTGGATTTTCAGATATGGTGTTAAAATTTTCTTTCGTATGCATGAATGATTTGATTGATTTCTTTCTTTTGATTTTTGAAAATAAATATTGGATAGTTTTATTTTGTGAATGAATAAAATATTTGTTTATTCTAAAATAAAAGTGAATATCTGTTTATTATTTTCTATTATTCACAGTAAAAGGGTCTGAGTGCGTCCCTCATAACTCTGTTTTTACAAACTGGGTTAATGAGATTTTTAATGGGTTTTTTTCATCTCGTTGTCATTTAAATTCTATCAAAAATCTCAGAAATCCAGATCGTAGTTTGTGAGATATGGTTGAAACACGAGACTGTTGTCAAGTTGCTCCTCTATAATTGCAAATATCTTTATTTTGTCTCTGTAACCAGCCAATAGAAGATTGATATTTTAGATTTATAGGGGTTTGAAAGGGGTTAAATTAATTTAATTTTTTAATATTTTATTTAAAATAAAAAATAAAAAAAATCTAGTTGCTGGATTACTTATTTTGTCAGTTGAATTGATTGTAATCGGGTATTGTTGAAAAGAGGGTTTTACGGGATCTGTTTGTTATTTTGCATTTTATTAATTTTTGAGTTATTTTTGGTTAATTTTATTCACTTTGCTAAGTAGGCGACAACCAGATCTGAAATAGGTTTTTACAGATTTTGATTGTGAATTGATATAACCATTTTATGGTTGTTTTATGGCTGTAAGATTTGATTGTTGTCAAAAAAAGAATTAATTCAGTTCTAAAGGTTGCATTAGAGGGTATAGTACTATCTTTTGATCTGTATTGGGTTGTATTATTTCTATTTAAATGTGTTTACTATTTGCATGATGTTAATTTCTTCATGTTTGTGAGATCTTATGTTGAGACTTCTATATATATAAAAATCAATTATGTCAGGGATGTGCATTGTTGGTCTTGATTGTGAATTACTAAACTAAAGTGTGTTATTATGTTATAATATTGTGAGATTGATGTAATATACTTTATTGTAGTGTTGTGGTTTAATGATAAGCTTTTTAGTTTTCTATCCATTTGTGTTATGTGTTTGGGTCTATAGAAGTACTTAGAAGCATTTGTGAAATTATTGTAATTTTCGGTTGATTCTTATTTTGGTAGTTTTCTTGGGATGTTTAGTGTCAGCCACTTGTTATTTCTGTTCTGTTATTTGCTTGTTTGTGGGGCATAGTGTTGTCTCCTAGCACGGAGGGAGTGGGCCTCAGGGTTCCACGTGGTAGGGTGGTATTTCCGAACCATCCATTGGGATTTAGGTGGTGCAATTCATGCGCAATGTGGAGTCTTTCTTTTCACTTCATTCTAAAGTTGAATTTATGTGCAGGTGATATTTAAAATAAAAAATAAAAATTATGTTTAGTGTATTTTATACATATGTACCTCTTAGATTAATGAATCATGTTCATAGTAGCATTTTTGTATAGGAAAAGTAAGTGAATTGATACAATCTTGATTATACACATTTTTACTATTGTTTAGTATGCAATAGAGAGGTTTAATATAGAAATGTTGTATTTATAATGCATGAGTTTAATTAAGCAGTAGATATGATATATCTTTATGTACTTATTTTATAACATTGATTGAGAATAGATTTATATTAGCATAGTGTTAGATGTGGTTTGAAGATAATTTTGATATGTTATCATATATAATTTGATGTATGAGATTAATTTACATTCAAGTGTTAATAAAATATGGTTATAGTGTATCAAATATATTTTTTTAGGCTTAATTAGTATAGGTGTATCTTAGTAGCGACGTTAGGGGACCATGGTGGATAGGTGTGCAAATGGATTATGTTCAATATTACTTTTAGGTTATAATGAGATTATAATATCATATTAATTTAATGATGTCATTCATATTAATTGATTGAGTTGCATTAGTTAGTGTTACTTTATTTTTATTTTATATATTTTTTTTAAAAAAAATTGGCTTGGTGTTGATGGTCTTTTGTGTTAATCCACTTGGTCCCTTAGTGGGGCATTACAATTCTCACTATGGATGTGCAGGAAGTTTGGTTTTAAAACTTAGAGATGAAGGTAAAATAATAGGGACATTTAAAGGTATATGTTAATAATGTTAAGAAATTGATGTTGTATATTATGAATTTATGGACATATTGATGTGATGAGAGTGTTTTGATTACATTTGGAGTTTTCACTTGATTCTAAAATATTATTATTGTATTGACATGTTATTATGATTTTGATTATGATTATGTTTATTGTCATAATGATGTATTGACTTGTGTTCAAATTTTATAGTTGCAATATGATACATCAACTTTTGTTAGTGTTTTGGTGAGTATGATGTATATTGTCATATTATTATTATTATGTAGAGATTTTCTTGCATAGTTAAGTTATGTAGTAGTATATTTGCTAGGATAAATGGAAAGGGTGGCATCATACCATTGGACATATAAAAAACATACAAAAATGAGATACGATTGTTAAAGCTTATTTCTTAGTGCTTTGGCTATTATGCACATGTGCTCTAATTTGTATGTTTGAGTGAACAAGTACTAGGCTACGTCTCCACCTGAATTAGTAGGTGTGAGTGTGCCTTTAATCCTAATGGTGGTTGAGGAGATAACATTTAGGCCCAAGTTATAACCTAACCTTGCCATAGTCCCCAATTAGGAACAATTGATTTAGTGTGTGACCACCTTTCTTGGGTTGTCATGGGACAATGCCTGATCTCTTTTACCCTATGGTTGGAATGTTGCATTTATGTGAATTTTTTTTATGGAATTGTGATTAGTGTTATTTATGTTTTGATGTGAATGTTTCTCTTTCATGTGAAATTATTTCATGGTTTATGTCTAGCTTTGGTTTATGGATTATTTGAGTGAAGTTAGATATTGGGTCAATCATGTTAATTATTATAATTTTTTTTAATATGTTTAAGGTGTGATATAATGCTATTCATAAGTGATATATTTATTTATGTTAATGTGTTATTATGTTATTATATATTATCATTAATAGTGTGAGTAGGTATTAGTTATTATTATTATTATTATTTATACTAAGGGTGTGATTTAATATTGTCATGGGATTATGTTAGTAAGTCATAATGTTATTATGCATATACTAATATGCTATTAGTTTAGAAAAAGATTATTTAATTATTGTTTATTATTATCATGTTCCTCGCTTATTGATTATTTGATATTTGGTTATTGTTTATGGAATAATGTTTATTTTACTATTGTTTGGATGTAATTGTTGTCTTATTAGTCTCTTGATTCATTTTATTAAAATGGACTATTAATTTATGTGGTTTTAATGGTTCAAAATGTTTCCTGGATGATAATCTTATGAGTTAGAGGTATTTTTATTTCCTTAAATCCCTTTTTTAAAGTCTTAAACCTACTCTAATTACCCCATTATGAAAAGTGACGAAAATGGGAGTTAAAAACAGTTTCTGGAAGATTCCCAACTATAAGACATGCATTGACATGCACAAGAGGTGCAAAATATAGTATTCCAAACATAGACAACAGTTACATATGTCAAACATAGACAACTAATTACAACTTACTCTAGTCTTGGCCTTACATATGGCCAACATAAGTGATTCTCTTTATTTTGGAGAGAGGGTTTTTCTCTCTTTTAGCTATTTTGTTTTGGAGTTCATATTTGTTTTGGATTCTTCATTTTCTAGGAGTTCTTGTCGTGCTTGCAAAGAGGAAGGAGCAATGAGAAAGTTATTGCAATTGGGGGTTTTAAAAGTTAAAATTTTCGGAGCTTGGCATCAAATTCCTATCATTGGCAAGTATTATATTCAGGTTGGATTTTGAGATCTTTTGTTTAATTTTATTTTTGTGTGTATGAATAATTTGATTGATTTCCCTCTCTTTAATTTTTGAAATTAAATATTATATAGTTTTATTTTTGTCTATGAATAAAACATTTATTTATTCTAAAATAAAAATCAATTCATGTTTATTATTTTTTTTGTTCTTTATTAGTAAAAGGGTCTAATTAAACTGCTCATAAATCTATTTTTATGCAATGGGTTGGTGATATTTTTAAAGGGTTTTTTCATTTCACTGTCTTTTAAATTCTTACCAAAAATCTCAAAAATATAGATCGTAGTTTGTGAGATATGGTTGAAACACGAGACTGTTGTCAAGTTGTTCCTCTATGACTACAACTATCTTTATTTCTCCCTATAACCAACCAATAGAAGATTGAAATTTTAGATTTATAGGGGTTTGAAAGGGCTTAAATTAATTTTAATATTTTTTTAATATTTTTTTTGGATAAGATCTGGTTGTTGAGTTACTCATTTTGTCAGTTGATTCTAATTAAGTATTGTCGAAAATAGGGTTTTATGGTAAGCGTCTGTTGTTTTGCATTTTATGAATTTCTAAGTCATTTTTGGTTAATTCCATCCATGTAACTGAGTAGTTGACAACCAAATATGAAATGATTTTTTTTTTACGGATTTTGATTTCGAGTTGTTATGACTATTTTATGGCTGAAATATTTGACTGTTGTCAAGAGGGAATTAATTCAATTTTAAATGTTGTATTAGAGGGTATAGCTCTATCCCATTATCTGTATTGTGTTGTACCATTTTTATTTAAATGTGTTTACTATTTACATATTGGAAATCCCTTCATATTTGTGAAATCTTGTGTTGACACTTCGATGTGTAAAGATCAATTGTACCAAAGATGTGCATTGTTGGTCTTGGCTATAAACTACTAAATTAAGATTGGTTATCATGTTATAAGATTATGAAAATGATGTAATGTGCTTTATTGTGGTGTCATGGTATAATGATAAGCTTTTGGATTTTCTATTTGTTTGTGTTATGTGATTGAATCTCTAGAAGTACCTGAAAGTCTTGTGGAAGTCCTTGTAATTTTTGGTTGATTCTTGTTTTTGGTAGTCTCCTTTAGATGTTTAGAGTTGTATTACCTTCATTTTTGTTGTCTTCTTGTGTGTGGGGCCTAGTGTTATCTCCTGGCACAGAGGGAGTGGGCCTCAGGGTTCCATGTGGTAGGGTGGTATTTCTGAACCATCTATTGGGGTTTAGGTGGTGCAATTCATGCGCAACATGGGGATTTTTTCCTTTAACTTCATTCTATAGTTGAATTTATGTGTAGGTGATATTTCCATGTAAATTGTATTCAATATGTATTATATATATATATTCCTCTTAGATGAATATATCATATACATTGTAGGATTCTTGTAATAAAAATGTAAATGGATTGAAGTAGTCTTAAAGATATATTTATTGTTGTTTATTATGTAATAGAAAAGTTAGCATAAGAATGTTGTTTTTTTATGATGCATATAAACTTAATTTAGTAGTAGATGTGATATGTCTTTATGTACCTCTTTCATGGTGTTGATTTAGAATAGGTTCATATGAGCATAGTGTTAGATGATGTTTAAATATAATTAAGTTATATTACCATATGTAATTTGTTGTATGAGATTTAATTTACATTCAAAGTATTAACTGTATGTGTTTTAGTGTATCAAATGTATTTCTATAGGCTCAGTTAGTGTAGGTGTATTGTAGTAGTGACGTTAGGGGACCATGGTGGATAGATGTGTAAATGGGCTATGATTAATGTTGTTTTTATCATAATTTGATTATGATATATGATGTTAATGTAATTATGGCATCCATATTAATTTGTTGAGTTGCATTGGTTAGTGCCACTTTAGTTTCAAAAAAAAAATGATCGGCATGTTGTATGTCTTTTGTGTTTTTCCACCAAGTCCCTTTGCGGGGCGTTATAGTATGCCATGGTAGTTTCATGGTTATTGATGCTTGGCTACCCTAAGAAGTGAGAGGCATGGAGGGGAGTCAGTGGGGTCAATCATCTAACCATTCGCTAAAACTAAGCGTAGTTGGACTTGTCAACGTGGGGACTTAAAAAATATAGTCTTTCATATCCATAGGATTGTGCTTGTTCTTGGTTACATAACACTTTTCTTGTTTGAAAAAATTTGGAAACATTTAACATTGTCATCAAAACTTCAAACCCTTTAGGAAGCAAATATAATTGACCAAATTCATGTGTTATTGCTTTCTCTTGGGATTTTATCCTTAGAGGTTTCTAAGCACTTGGATTTATATCTCAATTTTCTTACTAAGGTTAACAATAGGTAACCCTTGCCTTGATTTCATCAAAGTTCTACATGAAATATTTTGTGGAATGAGAAGAAGTTGAGACATTGGACATCTAGTTTGAAAAAATTGTAAAGAAATTTGTTTGTGGTAAAAAGAAGTCATTAAAAAAGTTTTAAGAAACAATTGGACCCCACACATGTGCTTGGCATCTTTTGGTCATATGGTTTTCATAAAAACATTGGTCTTTTGGTTTGAACTAGTCTTAGAGAAAAACATGTTCTTCACTATCTTGGTCTTGTAAACAAGGTCCTTCTTAGGTTCATTTAGGATCGAATCAAACACTTCATCCATCCCAAGCTTCTATCAAAACCCAACCCACCAAACAAATTTAGAGCTTTGGAAACATCATTATCTAGACTTGGGTACATCCTTAAACCAAATCAAAATCACTTGTTTAGTTAGGTGTGTTTGGATGAATCCTTCCTCACACACTTAGTTAAATTATCACCTCTTTGAGCAAGTTCATCCTAAGATAAAATCTAACATCTTAGGGTTTGCAAGTTCATTATCCAAATCAAACCACTTAAAATCAAACCCTAAGTCTAGCATTAATCCAAAGTTCCTAAAAGTTAAACACCCATATCATTCACCCTTTTCATCCTTCATCTCATCATTGGTCCTAAACACCTTAGATGTCACTTTTGCAACAAGGTCAAAACAAAAGAAGAACATGGAATATAAACTTGATCCATACATCATGACCAGTCTAAACCAACCAAACTATCAAAGCCCTATAATGCCAATTGATTATCAATGCTCACATTTATACAATCCATATATGGGATCATTATCTCTTGCAAACCTTGATAATACAACAAATGTGAGTATACCAAGTCAAAATTTTTGAACACCTTTCTTGATGATAGATTTAAATCTGAGTCCTAACATACAAATCTATCCATTGAACAATCAAGGAATGAGTCTTCCACAAAACATCATCCTAAAAAATCCATACATACCAAGTACAAGTATTCCAAACATGAATGTTTCAAATCCAAACTTGGAAAAATTTGGGATAGATATACTTGCAAAACATACAAATGTTATCAAAAGTCCAAACAAGATGATAACAACTCCATGTATTGATCCAAGTGAAGGTAACATCATACAAAATCAAAGTTACCTAAATCAAGGCAATGTGATTCCAAACGACAACAATGGTCAATTTCAACCCATAATGCCAAATTTGAACATCATCCTGAATCAGAACATTGTCCAAAATTAATTTTTCCATGATCCCATTCAAACACCACAAGTGTACATTCCAAATTTGTTTGAACAAAAAACAAATCAACTATATCAAGGGAGTCAAGATCAAAATCAAGATCAAATATGGTGAGATCAAATTTCTACACTTACCAAAATAGTTGAGTCATTGAGCCAAGAAACATCTTCACTCCAAGATCAATACACTCTACCATTGGTTAAACCATGTCATCAAAGCATTGAGTTGTGTCCACAACCACATCAAGAAGAATATCCCCAATGTCAAGAGGTTGGATATCAAGATCGACAACATCAACAAAAAACCTAAACACCCCATCTCGAAGATTAATCACCACATCTTAAAGATCATTACCACATCTCCAAAATCAATCACTACAAGGTCAATTTAAAGTAAAAATATCACAAGGTAACAACAAAAATACACACCACTTGGGAGACCAATTGAATCAGTCCTACAATAATTGGTACAAGAAAATCTCATCAAGCTCCCCATCTATGGGAACTATCAAGAACCCCTAGATAAACCACTAGGGTATGATGAGGAGCACCATTGTGATTTTCACAAAACAAAGGGACACAAAATCAAGTTTTTTTCGACTCAAAAATCTTATCCAAGACCTCATTGATCAAAAGATAATCACTAGTGGGGACAATGATGAAGATTCGACCACTGGTGATAGTATTGACAATCTCCCCACCACAATTGTTAAAAACAATGATCAAGATCTATCCTTCAATGAAGATGTTTCTACCTCATCCAATGATCAGAACAACATACATCAAGGGTCATTGTTCAATCATGATCAAAATCCACCAACAATACCCAACAATGATCCAATTCAAGAAATTTCAACATCACTTGAACCTATGGTTGAAGACATTCACAATCTCTCAATTGCAATTGTTGAAAGCAATGTTCAAGACCTATCCATCAATGAGAATAGTGAAGATGTTTCCACCTCATCTAATGACCAACTCACCATACATCAAGAGCCACTTTTTAGTGATCTATTTCAAGGAGTGTTAGAGTTATTTGATCCTATTCACATAATCCATGACCCATCGACCAATGATCATGTTGAAAATGTCTCTACATCACCTGATGAGTTAGAGAACATATCTCAAGAATTTATTCCAAAGCATGATCAACACCTTTCACCAAGGTCTAGTGATGATCTATTCCAAAACATATTGACACCCTTTGACCTCATGGTTACAAATACTAAAGGAATCCTCAAATCAACACTTGATCCAAATCCACTCAAAGATCAAGAGGATATTGAACCACTTACCATGACTAATGATGATGTCTAAGAACCCTTTGTAAGCAATCCATCCTTTGAAACTAACCCATGTTAAGAACTTGATCCAAAGCATTTCAAAAGCAATCCCAAAATTAATCAAGATCAAGAATTCGTATCTCCAAGATACTACAATGATCTAATCGATACTCTCTTATCTATACAAGATGATCATATCCACATAGCACATACTCCTCCATCTACCCATAAGATGCTTTCTTTGGATGGACACATAGATGATCTTCATCCGGAACATGATCCCTTTACTCCTGACATTATTACACAAAAAGAGCAGGTTATTGATTCCTATAGTCAAATTGAGTTGTCAACATTAGGATTGGATATATCCCAAATTTAGACTGAGGACATCATAAATAAAGATATCCAACATTATTCACTCAAGGAAATAGGTCAGACAAAACAATAAATTTTGAGTCAGTAGAGCAAAAAATTGAAATGTCATATGTAGTGGTCATTTATGAAAGAATGCTTACTAAAAAAGGCATCTCAAAACAAGAAAAATCAAGGAAGGTACCACTACCACCATATTGGGGGAAACTATGTCTCAAGAAAATGTCAACATAGGTAGCATGAAGAATCCTTATTATGAAACTGATGCCAATACTACACCCAGCCACATCATGAATCTTCATCCACCCATCACCCCATCCATGAATTGGGACCAACATCAAAGGAAAGATTTCAATCAAAGCAAAAGAAGCTAAGAAGCATATTGGAAAAATCAAATACATATGGATACCAAAAAATACAAAGAAATATTATCCCTGTCAAACTCCATTAGTCAAAGAAACTATGGGGAAAAATTAGAAAGGGAAATGTATCCATCAAAGACATCCACAAAAGAAAAAGTATCCTTTTCATGTGGCATTTAAAGTATATCAAGCAGTTGGTCCTAATTGCACGCACACTTTCGTATCCACCATCATTGCTCATCTTCCCAGGTTTGGAGAGTAAAAATTCCAAAATTTCAACCAATCCATCTTTTA
This sequence comes from Sequoia sempervirens, assembly GCA_007258455.2. Lineage (NCBI taxonomy): Eukaryota > Viridiplantae > Streptophyta > Pinopsida > Cupressales > Cupressaceae > Sequoia > Sequoia sempervirens. The sequence continues at coordinate 1,646 of VDFB02133893.1, read as the reverse complement.
TCCCAAAATACACTCCATCCATGCCTCCATGCATGATATCCAATTCTCACATTGACCATGTATTGGAAACAACCCTTCATCATAAGGATTCAGAAGGCACTCTATTGCGATGTGAGCACAAAGATAGAGTTAACTCTGGTATCACCAAAGTAGATTGAGAATCTCAAAAGTTGTATTCAAGTGAATGTATCTTGGAAAAAAATCTTCTTCAAGTAGGATACCGATGTCACATTATGATAGAAGCACCTACATCAACACAAAAAGGTGGTTCAACATGAGCTTAAAATCTTTCAGAAAAATAAAAAATACAAAAATATTGAAAAATATGAAAATCCAAAAAAATTAGAAGGATTAAAAACAATAAAGATAAAAAATTGTCCTCTAGTGAAAACCACTATTGTAGCACTTTGGATATGTACCATGATGAAAACCTAAAAAAAATGCATCATGTGTAGAATTGATCATCTACATGTGTCGGTTCAGGTGGAAACATCTCATCCCATCCATAATAAAGCCAACATTCCACCCATCTTATCCATAATAAATCCATTCATCCATGAACCATTTATCCAACCCATTCACATATACCTGCATCCATAGTCTGAGTTATCTTAATCTTGATAGGTTTGGTGCACACTTAACACTTTCTTATGGTAAACATCTTGACATGGAGCATTTTCATTGATCCTATCCTATGCAACATTATCTGAGCCGTATCTTATGACAAGATAATCCTTGGCATCCTTTGCATGCTTACCATATCCATCCATCCATACACCTATCTAGGCATCCATCCATGGAATTCCATACATTGCTAGACACTAGGGGAAGATATTTACATCTAACTTTAGGAATAAATTTTGATCTATATCCTCCAACTTATATGGTGATCCACACATTGGAAAACATAAAATCAAATTGGGCCAAACACTTGTGAGAAAAAATACAAATCACTAGCCCATGGCATATTTTGACAAGAAGATGTTCCTTATCAAGCTTTATCTTTCATCGAACATCAATCCAAACAATCACTATTAATCGCATCTAATGTGTGCTTCAACACCACATCAAATCATCAAAAACATCTTTTTGTTTCAACCCAATCTTCGAAATCCTGATCAATGAAATCCAATCAATCCAATATCATATTGGGAGATCCTCCCTAGTCCTTGTGTTGCTTAACACTATCCTTTCATTTTTGTGCATCCTCAACAATGTTATCATCATCAATCCTAATCAATCAAATCCTTGCATTGTTGTGTATCCTTAGCAATGTTATCATCATTAATCCATCATGATCTTGGGATATCCATCCTAATTCTTGTGTTGCTTAACACTATCCTTATGTTGTTGTGTATCCTTAACAATGTTATTGTATTTAATCCATCATCATCTTGGGATATCAATTCTAATCCTTGTGTTACTTAACATTAACCTTGCATTGTTGTGTATCCTCACCAATGTTATCATCATAAATCCATCGATCAAATCAATCAAGCTTAACTTGGTTTTCAACAAAATTCCAAAATAAAGCACTGATATCATCACACATATCCATATCCAGATTGTCAAAATTGTGCAAAAAATCCAAAAACATTCAAAACATCACAAAATCAAAAAATCCAAAAACATCACAAAATCAAAAA